>JAAMPD010000344.1:0-58979 GCA_025266255.1 Trissolcus basalis | reverse complement strand
TTCGTGGATCGCTTATTGTGATAAGGGCAATTCAAATTTTGAAAATATTTTTATTCGTGGATGTTAGGAGGTCATCCCTTTTTAAGATAGAGTACATTTCATGAGGCGGTCAAACCATTACTTTGACCCCATGTGAGATAGTACTGAGAAATGACCGTTTTTGGTGTAATTTTCATGTTTCACGAATTTTGGAGAAAAAGAGAAAAAAAAATTTTGCTATTCTGTATAGCTGGGGATGTTTTAGAAACATATCTCCATATTATAGAATATGTATTATGCGGCGGTCAAACCACTTTTGGCACCTTAAAACCGATAATATGAAAAAATTCACGTTTTTTCGACCATTTTCTATGTTTCTCGCGTTATTGTGACAAGGGAAAAAAAAATTGGCCAATTCTTTTTGCATAGGAATAATCTAGAGACATTCCTCTTTCGAATAGATATGGTCATATGCGGCGGTCAAATCATATATGGGACCTCAGAAGCGATATATTGTCAAAAGTTCTGATTTTCCAAAAAAGGTCCAATTCGTGGATCGCTTATTGTGATAAGGGCAATTCAAATTTTGAAAATATTTTTATTCGTGGATGTTAGGAGGTCATCCCTTTTTAAGATAGAGTACATTTCATGAGGCGGTCAAACCATTACTTTGACCCCATGTGAGATAGTACTGAGAAATGACCGTTTTTGGTGTAATTTTCATGTTTCACGAATTTTGGAGAAAAGAGAAAAAAAAATTTTGCTATTCTGTATAGCTGGGGATGTTTTAGAAACATATCTCCATATTATAGAATATGTATTATGCGGCGGTCAAACCACTTTTGGCACCTTAAAACCGATAATATGAAAAAATTCACCATTTTTCGACCATTTTCTATGTTTCTCGCGTTATTGTGACAAGGGAAAAAAAAATTGACCAATTCTTTTTGCATAGGAATATTCTAGTGACTTTTCTCTTTCGAATAGATATGGTCATATGCGGCGGTCAAACCACATATGGGACCATAAAAGTAACAATCTCGTGAAAGTACTGCTTTTCCTACAATTTTTCTTGAAAACACAAAAAAACAGTTATTTGTTATTTTTTAATTGTTTTTCGTTAAAATTGTATTTATTCAATTGTTTTAAGTGATTATTAACATTTTTGTCCAGTTTAGCGTAAAAAAATTTTTTTGTCCAAAATTTTTCTAAGTCCCAATTCGTGGATCATCCACGTGGAGAACTTCAATCACATGTTCCCTCCAACTTTTCTTATTCCTACTCCTAATGCCCCAATATAAAATCAACTCGAATATTTCATAGATGTGATAATGTATTACGTGCTCAATTTAAAACAATAAGATAGAAAATAAAAATCTATCATCCACCAAAATGATAATTTTTGTTGATTAAATTAACATGTCCTTGAATGTCAACAAAATTACATAATTTAATTATGGAAAAAATATTTTCATAACATATGTTTTTAGAAAAGTAAACATATAAATTAAAAAAAATCTCTGAAAAATGATAAAACCGTCGTGAGTAACTGAATCAACTATATTCAAATACTATTTTTTGCGCGCTAGCAAACAAAAGCGCTCGTATTTGTGTTTCTGATTTCGAAGCATATGTCCGTTTAACCAATACACCTGATCATATAGATAAACTACTTGTGTCAGCAGTTTTTGTCAGCACGACGAATGACACTGAAATGTAAACGATTCCTTTTGCTATGAAAATAGAACTTTGTGCATCAACAAATTTTCAACATTACAAATCAAATTTGTTTTGCAAATCATTTTTAAAAAATGTCATTTTTTCTTATTTTTGGATTATACGAATTAGATCCTAACATTAGATTATCGAAATTAAAATTTAACCAAGAAAAATAACATCGTGCAATAAAGTTTTCACCGTTGCTATTACTGAAAATGTGTGGAAAATCTTGTTACGCGGCGTGTACTCTCCCTCTTTCTCCTTCTGTGCTGTAATAGTCTGAAACAGCAAAAACCCCTCGATTTTGTAATTTCAGACACGAACAAGCTTTACGATGTAAAACAAGTAGTTATTATTATTAACGTAGAAATCATTCCGAGGTAAATTTTCTGTTAGAAAAATTTTTATTTGAAATAAATTTCACCTTGAAGATATTTTGTTGAAAGTTTGATCCATTACCATTTTTTTTTTTTTTTTTTGTAAAAATATGTTCGACCTTCTCAAATTCCATGCTTCAAGAATGGGAGGACTAGTGAACTGAAAAAGATAAGCTAAATCGGTCGAGTTTCAATATCGGCTTCAACTTGTATAAATAGATTTTTTTAAACTTTATAAAATTGATTTCTAAAATGTTTCGTAACAAAACTCCTGATCCTGTTTTTTTTTTGTTTTAAGTAATTTCAATTTTTGTTGCAATTTCTTAGAATGAAAATACGCTTTTCATATGACTTTTTACCGAATTCTATAAAGAAGCTCAAAAATATATCTACTTTACTTTTCATTTGAGCCTCTAGAACTTCATAAAATTGGATTTCGAAATTATTTGAGGCAAGTTCGTGTGATTGTAATGTTTTTAGCTTGTGTTTTTGAGGTCCGGGGGTTCAAATCCCCCTCGAACAACCACACGGATTGGTTGTGAATAGTGTTTTTATAACTCATTTGAAGTGATGAAATGAATTCACTATAAATGTTTCAAAAAGTATGTCCAAAAAATGTCAAAATGTACTGCTAAAAAAATATTTGTGAAGCCTAGGGGCCCGATTCTCACTTTCCAATTATATAAAGTTATGCAATTTTGTGCAAGTATTTAAAAAAATGGTGGAAATATTGTTTTGATGATAATTTTTAGAATGATATGACATGATGATAAGATTTTTTGTTAGTATATAAATTGTGGTAATGTTGTCAAAGATGGTCATTGTAAAAGTGCAAAAAGATATGTTTTGGATGAACATATTAAATTTTGTTCAAAACTTTACGAACTTTTGTAATGGCTTTTTGGAATTGATCCCAGATGTTCATTTTCGTTTTTGTCTCAGCGTTGTAAGAAACAGTGAAATTTATTATTCCATTTCGTAAACAAAATGATGGTCATTAGAGGAAGCTCAAAAATATGTCTATTTATGAGCAGCAGTGCGTATTGGTATATACAGGTATATCAACAGCATCAGTATACACTTGATGTCATTTCACATGCAATTACACTAAAATAAGGGTAATTCTGAATACTTAACCTATTTTATGCTCAAGGTGGATCAATGTTACTGCTTTAACTATTACTCTCATGTTTGTTCGTTAGATTAGAAACGTGCAGTTGCACGTTACCTTTTTCTCACTCTATGGTAAGTAGACAAGATTGGATCGTTTTTCTTTCCATCCAGTAGAATCTACGTATAATCGCACCAGAGGAGAAACAACGAATTATACGTTACAAAATGCCACACCAAAGTAATCTCTGCTTTTTCATTTTTAATATCATCAAAGAGGGATCCAACCGTTTCAAATAAACTGAATTGCTCATATAATTGAGTTCGAAATGAATATCTTTAGTATTTATGAGATTTATTTTATTGATATTTTATGATTGTGTATATTTTTCCCTTTAAAAGTTATTTTCTTCTGGAATGATCAGTATTATCTACTTTTCAATTTTTCCATTATCGTTGTTTATTATTTTAAGATTGACACGAACGAATAAAAACTTTCGCATTCAAATCCATGTATTCGTACTGGCCTTTTTTGCAAAGGTAATTTTATAAACTTTTAACTTAACAATGAAACCTGTAATTAATAAGTTCATAATTACTCTTCAGGAGGAAACTTTTTAGTTTGATCATAGTCCTCGATTACAGTTACAGACTTTCGTTGTTATTTAGCGACGCACAAATTATATTACAGTCGAATTCTCTGTTGACAACATTTCTTTTACAATGTACTTTTTCATTCGTACTACGTTAAATATTTGTTTCAGGACATTTTCCAATATTTCATATGAGATTCAAATTATGCATTTTTATTCTTTGATTTATGAATTTATTTTTTATATTTCAAATCCATTTTGAAACAACAAGCATCTACTCAACATTCTTATCTACATTGCATGTTTATTCACACTTGGATGTAACTAGCGTCATTGTATTCTATCAGTGTTTGCTACTAAGAAAAATAAACAATACAAAAGCTGCAGCGTAAAAAGAGATTCATTCGCTCAGGTGAATATTTGTTTTCATCTTGAAAAAAGTAAGATTTTGTAACTCATTTCAGCAGCAAGATTTTCGAGAATGTCGGAATTTCTTACATTCTTGAGCAGCAAAAACGACCAATTTTTAGATTACTTAAAAATTCATGAAATTGTTAGTAAAATGCAAAATTTGTCAACGATGATACATAATGAAACAAAAAATGACATTTCTTATGATAGGGCTGTAATAACACGAATAAAAAAACATCAATTGCCACTCAAAAGAGCGTTATTCGATTTTCATTCAACATTTAAAATTCATATATGAATTTAATGAGAAAGCAGATGTCGAAAAGATAGCAAAAGCGTTATTCCGGCGTTTATTTTCGTGGATGAAAAATTTTTTCTCTCCCGTTTCATTTATTGAGGTTACTTTTTTTGATGATGAATTTCACGTACATAATAGGTGGACACGCGTGTCAGAATGTTGTCCAAATGACCAGAATCGATAAACAAAGTAGATAAATTTAGATTAATTTAGATAAAGCATGCGTATATGTATATACAAACGTAACGTTTGTATATGAATACATACACAAACGTAACGTTTGTGTATCGATTATGAATTGAACGGGGACATAAAATTGCAAGCGGGGCAAAAAAATGCCTCGCTTCATTTTTCAATAGACGATTTTGTGAAGCGGAAATGAAAAAAGAGGATTCCACTTTTTAATTGAAGAAAAACAAATTCAAAGTGGTTTTGAAATATATCTTTTGCATTTGAATAAACGTAGGATTTAATGCTATTATGCCATGAGTCATTTTTCGTCTGTCACAACTGAAAGCGGAGCGTATTTACCGAACAGAAATTGATTCAAGGATATTTTGCCGGAAATGAAAATAGTCGTATCACTCGCACATTATTGTTGCAAAATCAACTGCCATTGAACATCCATCTGCTGCAGATGCAATTACATCTGTTCGTAATTAAAGATTTGCTAATTCAAGTGACGCTCATTAATTCACCAAAAATTCTCCGCGCGATTTGAATCGGGCGCATGATCCGAGATAATCGAGTCGTAAAAAAAGTGTAACCTTTCAGAGCTTGAGATGCTACGAGAGGTCGAGTGGCTATATCCACGAACGACATAATGCGGCCCCGAGTACGACAGAGCGCAAAAGAGTCGTCTGTAGTACATTACGATGCTTCCAAGACCTGACGGAAGCATTAAAGCTTAGATTTACAAAAAAAAAAAAGTTTTAATACATCATGAAATCAAATTTAACAAAAAATAAACTTTCCTAGTTCGCTATCAAATTGTTGTTTCTACTTTCGATTTTGTTCATTTTTATTGTTTTTTTAATTACATTTACTGTTCTTTTACTGTCTTTTGTTTTATTTTTTTGCAGTTATTTTTGCGTTATTTCGATTGTTTTTGTTGTTTTGTTCTATTTTTGTATTTCACCTTCTTTAGATTTTCTTTCTTTTGTTTTGCTTTCTTTCCTGTACCTTTTTCTCTACCTTTTTGTTTGTTTTGTTGGCGCATTTAGTTCTTGTTTTCTTTCCTTGTTTTAGTTCTTTGTTGTCGCTTTTTTTATATGTTTTCAGGTAGAATTTTTCCAATTTTAATATTATTTAAGAACTTTGTAATTGAAATAAGAAGAGATGAAAATAAAAACATGTTTACAAACAAATATTTGAGGTTTTTGATGAATAATATTTGACCGAATTCATTTTATTTTTAAAGTTGAACAGAGATAAAAAAAGAATACTTGTTAATTACATAATCTCAAGTCATTTACGTTTTGCTCTCCAACGTTCGAAAGGAAGACAGGCAGTTGTACCATTATTCGCGGTAGGAATCGATCCCAATTGCTCGACTTGTTTCAGAAGAATAGGACGTCCGTTTTGACTTTATTGTATCATTTCAATTGGGCCATTTACTTGCTTTGAGAGAAAAAGAGACTTTACACGTTGCGTCTAATCGATACATGGTTGCTAACACTCTCATCGTTACTCCTCGTTGTAATGTCTTATTGGATACTGTGAAAACATTTTTATGCACCAATTATAAGATTCGAACTGACATAAGAAGAAAGTAATCAAACTTCTCGGATCAAAATGGCGAAATTGTTCAATTTAATGCCTGCACTAAAATGAAATTGAAAGGTTATTTTCAGTTCTTCAAACTCACATTTGATGAACGCGGAAATGAAAGATTTAAAATCAAACGTTTTCAAAGACAATTTTTCTAATATAAAAAGCATTTTTATTATGTATATGTTGGAATGCACACAAATCATATGTATGATACATAAAACTTAACCTACATATGACGTGTTTCAACATGTTTCGTTTAATATCAATACATGACATATATGTGATATATGTTTATATTTACATGGATTATCAGAATTGGGAATTCTTGATGTTAAAATACTTTTGAAGTTTTTTTTAATTTAAACACGCAGAACGCGAATCTACAAAAAAAATCTCAATAATTTGACTCGTTTGACATTGGGCCAAAAATGGGTTAACACTAGAAGGATGAAAAAAACGCTACCTGGCAAAAAAAGGCGAATGGTCAGTTTGACCCAAAAATAACAATTCGTGTAAAAATAACGATAAAATACTAAATTTTTATGGTAATTTGAACTTCTTAAACAATTTTTGATAACAATATGTTATCAATTATTTTTCAAAGAACGAAATTTCTTACTATGTTTTGTAAAGTATAGTCAGGTACAGCATGAAATTAATAACAACAAAAAAAAAAACAATTATAAAAACAATAAATTTGTTATTATCAAAGTATTCTAATTTGAAATGTTTATTTATCCAGGTTGAAATATGACCTATCCATCCTTCAAAGTGAATTTGTGTTTATAAGTTTTAGAAAACAAAACATATATATATAAATAAATAAATATAAAAACTTTTTAATTGTTCCATTTTTCTAAAAGAACAAAAGAAAAACTTGATAGCGATAGAAAGGATGATGAAAAGCATTATAAATTAGAAAAATATTGAAGTGCCTTGTATTATTAATTAGAGTAAAAGTAATTGGCTACTATAAATGTTAATGTATGATATTCATGTGAAAATAATTTGATTGAAGATATATTATTGTTTAAGTATTCATATTGGTTATCAATCATAAGTCGAAACAGATAAGAAAGGCGTATCTGGGTGGAATAAATGATTATGAATAGTAACTGAAAAGAAGAAAAAAGAAGAGGCGTACCTAATTTTTGGTAGCAGGTATTGAAAAATGGCTCTCCCAGGAGAACACTAAGCAGCCCGAGGATGCCCTGTGGGAATTCTGTGAACAGGAAGAGCATGAGCACAGCGAGGAGCATCCTAGTTGTTCTGTCCGTTTGTTTCTCTTTATCGAGTTGCTTGAGTCCCTGTTTTCGTCTCTTCTTGCCGTAGTCGCAGCTGGCGGACCTCTCGAGCTTGGCAGAGTTGATGCTGATGGTGGTGAGCTTCTGTCGTCTGTTCTTCGCCTCTATCAGCGCGAAGATGAGCCTTAAGCTAAGTATGGTAAGCGCGACGCACGGGATGATCTTGATAACTACACTGTAGATCCAGAAGTTCATGACCTTGAGGTTGCGGTACCTGCGCTCATCGGACAACCTGACAAAATAGAGGGTGGTGTTGGTCCAGCTGGCGGGGTACTCAGACTCGTGAAAATCGGTCACGTTTACCGGGTCGCCCCGATCGTCGAGCACCTCGTGGACCGACTTGATGGTCATGCTGAGGTAGAGCGGAATGCAGATGATCGGACAGACGAAGTAGGCTCCGGCGATCGTCAGCAGGCTGCGACGCGAGTTGCACCACTCGCGGTTCTTCTGCGGGTAGGCGACCGCGATGTACCTCCATACCGCGAGCATCACTGTAAGCCAGATTGAGATCGTGTGGCAGACCTGGTTGAAGTGTCCGGCGACCAGCACGAATACCGCCCAACTGTAACTGAAAGTGTCTCGGCGCGATCTTCGCAGCAGGTTCACGTGAATCACAAATGGAATGTAGGCCAGCATCACCAACATATCCGCCACCGCGAGGCCTGTCAAAATCGAGTTCGTCGGCGATCGCATTTCCCGACGCGTCAACACCGCGATGTTCATTGCGTTCGCGAACGTCCCGAACAGACAGACAAAGACACTTAGCCAGCCGTGCACCAGCGAGTAGGCTCGCTGCACCGACAGCAGGGTCTCGCCGCATCGCCACTCGTCCGTCCAATTCATCCTTCAGACTTATTCTCAGTCCCCTACATTGTGCACCCAACAAAACAAACACTTCCCTAACTTTCCTCCCTCTTTCCCCCGCCTTTTTTTACTCTTGCTTTGTTTCCTTTCTTTTTAAACTTTACGACCCGTCCGGCTGCGATTGTTTGCCACCGGCATCCTATCACGTGCACGCGCGCACGCAAAGTGCGCCTAAAACACCACCGCCAAGCGCTTATATTACCCGCGCCAACGGCGCCTGCGTGCTCTAAGACACCCGTACACGCGAAAACAGTCTTTCGGATACTCTGAAAAATGCTTCGAGTTATAACTTTCAAAAAATTAAAAAGTTAAGAGGCAAAAATTGCCTCTTGGATATGACACTTGAATGTCGTCAAAATTGTTTTAAAAGTTTTAAGCCGGGAGTGCCGTTAACTATAAAAATTGTCAATGTTTGGTAACTTTCAGTATATGATTTCTCAAGGTAATTTTGAATTTCAAAATACAACGATTGTCAATCATTTTTATGTCTGTCTTTTAGAAATAAATCAACGAACGTCTAATACATCTATTATGTTTATTTTTGGTTAAAGTGTTAATACGACTGGATGTACACTGAGACAGAAATTCTATCAAATATTATAATCCATATAATCCAAAATTTACTCAACTGTACGGTGTATGGGAGACAAATCTGAAATTCGGAAAATATTATTGAAACTTTCAGCAATTTTTGATGAATGAACATATACAAAATTACTAAACTAATACCAACTTTTCATGCTCTTTCATCAAAATTTGCTATAAGTTTCAATATTTTTTCTCGAATTTTAGATTTGTCCCCCATATACCGTACAGTTCAGTAAATTTTGAAAGAATTTTTTTCTCTGTGTACTGCAATGACATTTTAATTATAAAATTTTGATTTGTCATTAAAAAAAGTTGGGACGTTTGAAATAAAAATTACGAATTGTCTGGCTGGTGTTCGTGAGAAAGAAAGGAGTATAAAAATGTGCTGGAAATGTGCATACAAAAAAGTTGGCCAACAAAACAAGAACGATACGAGAGTCGAAGAAAATGAAGACTGGCAAAAAGGATGGTTCATCAGAGCTTGTCGGGGAATTCGATTTGTCAGGCAATTTGGCTTGCGACAAAATTTAAATCGCAAAGCGTATCTCGCTATGAGGGTTGATAGAATTCGTTTTGGCTGCTTCAAATGTCCTTTGCCGCGCGATCTGCAAAGTGGATTCGTATGATACGCGATAAAGCGCGTAGGGTGAATCCCAAATTTCCTAACGTGACGTGTAGGTACAAGTAATTTCATTTTTGATATGCTCCAACACTCTTTTTTTTTAATAGTTCAAATTCTGATCTGTCTTTTGTCTACCTTTTGCCACGGGTCAAAAAGAACAGCTTATATTGTGGGATAATAAAAATAATAGCTTTCATTCAGGCTGTCCGTTTGACGGAAATTTTTTCACCATTTTTTTACAATAAATGTTTTCGTTTAAAAACGTTTTTCTTCGCTTTTTTTTTTGCAACTTCAACAGAAATCTTTTATGACTAATAAAACGTATTATTTGTTCGTGTAGAAATTCAAATTTGTGTAGAAAATGTAAACATTTTAATTACATTTATCTTTATGACTTTCGGTCGTAAAATATGGAAACTTGTCACATAATAGATCTGACGGGACTCGTTCACTTTTTCATCATTCCAAATGAATTTAACGATCCTTTTTTTCTGCCTTGGGTAATGTAAACTTGAAATTTTGCTCTATTTTCAAAACCGCGTTCGAAATAACGAGCAGATGTCTTTGTTTTCAGATCCGAAAATATCCACGGACCTGTTATACACTCAAGTGCGACTATTGTTGGATGCTGATTTAAAAAATTCATGTAAGCTCTATATTCGGAGGAATTCCACGCTTGGTTGTTGTTACGTAACGTCGGTTCTGCGCACCGTCCCTATTCTTTTCGGTCTGCCGCCTCGCGAAACGGCCGGTTGACAGTTGACATCACTTTGACACCTCGGCGCATTGTGCCATTGTACGGATCCGCGTGAGCATGCTAGGGATGCCATTGTTGGAGCGTCGTGACGCCGCGCTCCGTCTCTCTCCCACCGTCGTTCTTTCTCACTTGCTCTCTGCATCCGCGTGTCATCTCCCGCATGTCTGGCACGGGACATACCGAGAATATGAATTATTTAGTGAAGCGTCGCGCCGCAAGTATGATTTTTCAATATTCCTCGCCGTCCCACAATGCGAGAAAAATGTATACAGATTTTAAAACATAGATTTACAATGTTTTGAAGAATGTTGACAAATTGATTATTGGGAGGACAAAAAAAAGTGAAAAATCGTTTTTTGTCATCGAGAACCAATCATAGACATTTTTTCCTCTCTTTTGTCTGGAGAAGAAACTTATATCTGATGTAACATCCAGAAACATCAACAGAAGTTCCGACAAAAGAAATAATTTCATGAGATTTTCATGGGCCATCATGATGCGTTAAGAAGGAGGTCAATTGAGCTCGCCTGACGCAGTGCTTTTATTGTCCCGCGAGAGGATCTAACTCAAATTATTATCAGTAATGTAAACAGAGTATCGTGAAGGCTGAAAGCGACATCACTCGCGTGGAGAATCGTCGGAGCGACGGAGGGGGATCGAACATCTCACGGATGATGTTAAACATACAGAGATGTGAAATTTTTCACGGTGATGGTTATATTCGGGTTCCTCGGAATATTCATAGCGGATTGATCGAGGGACGTTGGCAGTAGCTCGAGTCGCATCGCAGAGTTGCTTTTCGAGTCTCGAAGCGTGACGAGGTGCAGAGTCATCTCTTGCGGTCGAAGAGTCTCTTGTGGGATGGATGCTGGCGCGTATTAGCATGACAAAGAGACGCTGGGACGCCTTCGCCGCGCTTCTGCTTACACACCGAGAGGGCTGCTGCCTCGCTCAATTCAAATGTGATGGGCGTATGCTATGCTAATATTCTGATCCACCGGCGTTAATGCATTATCAAACGCGACGAGATGCGCCTGATGTGTATCTATCGTGTACGTAGCCTTCTCCACCTCCCCGTCTACGTACGTATGTGAACACGCGAAATTACACAACAATCCCATTGCGTGGGGTTGACGTCTCTGTTACCGCCTTGTCAGATGCTGTACGTCATGCCAACAATTGTTTCAACCGCGGATTCATTTTTCTCACAAATTGTTCTTCCGGTTCTTCCAGAAAATGTGAACCGAAAATCGATTGTTTCGAAATTTGAATACGAAAACGATTGCACAGAGAGAAAAATTACACAGTCTCTTTTATTTCTATTCAAATCCTGAATTTTATGATGTGACATATTGAAATTTTGTTTCACTCCTCATGTTTACTTTGTTTTCATATTTCCAGTTTCTTACTCTCTTGTTTCTTCTTATATTTGTGTTTACATTTTATGTTTCGTGTCTTTTTCTTATTTGGTTTCATTTTATTTTGGTCTTAGTTTTAATTTTATTTGGATTAACCATATTATTTACTTTCTTGTCAATAGGAACTAATCATATAATCTATTATATAAAACAAATACATTTTATCCTTCTTATATATTTCTAGTATTAAAAACAAACACTCAAATATAAAGTTGTATGAAAGGATTTCATTAGGATAAGAGAGAAAAAAAAAACACAAAGTTTGTGTATGTTAAAATTCGACGACTCAGTAAATATTTTAAATTTATATATGTATATGTCATAAAAATTCTTTTTAGATGTCTCAATTTTGAGAGTAAAATATGCATTTTATGTCTATTAAAAAAAACTGTCACTTCAAATATTTTCGATATTTATTTCTCTTTGTGTGACAACCAAAAACTGATATAAATTATCGTCCTGACATATCTTTATTGACACATTTGAAATTTTAGAACTCTTATAAAATGTTTACCAGTGAAGTTTTTCACTCGATTTCACATATTTTTTTCATCGTCAATGATATCTGAAAGTATCAACGCCTGACCTCTACGGTAACTCTTTCAAGATCTAAGACGAAAAGGGTTAAAGATAAATAATTTGACATCGAATGTTGTGACGCAATTTAAATTTGTTATTTCAAGTGTAATCTTAATATTTATATTGTTTGCCACGGGGGGTATTTCATTATGGAGCGATTATAAACTGGTTTTACTTCGAGGATAAACATTTACCAAACACGCATTTCCTATTTATTAATCCACCTAAATGTAACAATTAATAGCAAAGATATAGGGAGACAGTAAATAAATGCCGGTGATATGTTTTGAACCATTGCATTGCTCTTTGTCATTATGTTTATCTTGGTACGAAGATTTATTAATCGTATACATTAAAAACAATATGAGTCATGAGAAGTATCAACGAGATAAAAAGAATTATTTCACAATAATAACGTGTTCCCGGTTATTAAACCGTAGCTGCAAGCTGTCTCTTGAAGATCGCGCGGTCTCAGAGAACGTATGTTCACATGAATTTTTCATGGTCTTTATTTAAGTTTTATATTTTGGGATTATCTTTTACGACAGAGAGTCGATGGGTGGAATTCAGAATTTTTTGACGACATTAAATTTGTGACACATGACAGGGTTATTACTTTCGAGCAAAGTTTTTTTTTTCTCTCCGAGACCTCTTATTGTCATGCTAAAACAGACAATCATTCCCAAGACTTCTATTAATCCGAGAGAAGAGAGACGGAGTAAAATAGATTTGCATTTGGATAGCGATCGCTGCAACCAGAGCCTAGTCATTGAATTTAACGAGTCGATATTTGAATTTATAACATTGATTAGAGTTTGAAAAAAAAATCACGATCCATTGTTTATTATTTTCACATATAATAACTTAGATAAAAATAACACAAACTGACACGATTCAACTTCAATTAGTAAACTTGTAAACATGACAACAACTTTTCACTAGATCGATTAAAAAAAACGTTCGAAATTTGATTGAGATAAAAAAAAAAAGATCTCGCAAAAGAAAGAACAAAGGAGACAAGATTGCGCAATGAAAATTAGTTGGTAATTAGCATAAAACGTAACAGGCGTAACAATCGAATTGTTGGGGAGCGATAAATAAGGCGGCGCAAGTCGTAAAGCTTGTGCCGCGCGACTCAGCCGTAAAAAGGTGATTTGTCGATTCTCGCGGGGTGATATTGTCCTTGGAGTTACGAGAAGCGATAGTGAACGATGGAGCGGCATGCGGCCTCCGATAAGATGAAGTTCGCAAGCGTATGCGCATGCATGGAGAGGCCGTGTTGCGATAATGGCGTGGCATTGCCGTCTGGAACAAAGTCGTGACTGTGGAGCGTTGTGATCTTCACGATCGCAATTAATGGCGCCGCCATATCGTGGGATAAATGTCCCCGCGAAGATTGCGGATTCATTTGCATAAAACAGGATCGCGCTACGGGTGAGATCGCTTTCCGCGGAACCGGCGTCCGTTTGGTGTCGTTAACCGGTCGAGATTATATTATTAACGAGCGATATATTGCCTCTGTAATAAAACGTAATTTGCATTCGCGTTATAGCTTTATAAAGCTTGGCCGAATGTTGCACGCCCGTTTGTGTTATTAACGGACTATACTGGCTTTTATGATTCATCCCGGTTCGGCTGTATGTTTCTATTGTGCACATACTCCACCGATGCATTTTGCTGTTACGTATATATAATTATTACCATTCGATGATCACCAATCCATTCTAATCGCTCCATGATAATTATCGCATAATTAATAGTGGATGATCAAAGCATATTCACTATATTATTTGATTACAATTCATTATTTTCTATAAACAAAATATAAGGAGGATCTGAAATGAAAATCAAAATGTTGCGCTCCAACACCAGGCAAAATTACACACATTCAAATGGAAGATCGTTGGAAAAGATTTGATCAATGTCGCGCTGATGAACACGTCGCAAGATTTGTCGTGTTTTGAAGAGAGACGAATAAAAAGGATTTTATTGAGTATACATTTGCATATAAGACGTCGCACGAAATGACGATAATGCATCCTTGCAAATGGACACAGATAATTACTTGGATGTTAATGATAGTCTGACCTCGTGCTGCAAGTGCATGCCCGTTGGTATTAACACGTCGCGACCTTCGATCTATCGATCTATCGCCACTCGGCTCTCTGCCTATCCCTCGCGATCGCGCCGATATAACGTATACGAACTGTGTCCATTTTATCGGTGATACGTTCGTGTCGCTGTTGCATGACTGACAAAAATACTAAGCAGCGTATTTACGACACTTTCGAAATTCCTTTTCGAGCACGAGAGCTGGCATTTAATAAACCATGTTAGTTGTTATTATGTAAGATAATTGTGCATTTTATGCGCACATTAGGTGCAGAATGCTAACACAGCTTACATTGTTAATGGGAATCCAAGACGATCTAGGTTGGAGTCAAAACATTTCGGCGCAGTGCTGTTCGCTGTTTTGCGATGACATTACGTTTATAAATTTATCCCGACAAAAAGGCATAACAGCGCTCTCTATATACTCACATCGGGACGTTTTTATTCCGTTTGACTTGTTTAAGATAACGACAATGCAAATTGATGTAAGAGTCAATGACTCGTAAATTCAATGCAGCGCAATTTTGAAATGGCACATTTTTTTAACACGCGTCGGAAGAAACGGCGATAAAAAAATTAAACTGCCAGCGCGCTCTGGTATGTCAAAAAATTGGTAATGCGTGTATTATTTTTTTGCTTATTACAAATCGGCTGGTTTGAATGCATAAATAATTTCATAACAGAATGAACGCGAGCGTGCGCGCGGCTAAATTAAATTTCACCTTCAATTACCGGATTTCCGTCTCTGCTGATTTTCTTGCGCTGCGGGCAGAAGAAATGTCCCGTTCTCGAAGAATTTTATGACAACGCGAATATACTTAATGACCCGCTAGAGCGCGGGTTATAATTAAGAAAGTTTCGTAAATGAAATGTGCAATTAGAGCTGCGCGCAGCCCCGCAGTCAAGTTTTGCCGTCGTATTTACGAGTAAAGTGCAAAAATTTTTTTACGCCCGATCGTTGAATATTTAGCCGCGTTTGAGCGTACCGAGAGTCGTGATTGCGGAGAAAAAAGAGCAACTGTTATTTGAACGACGTGAATTCCTCGGCATCGAGGTCGTCGGCGATCCTGGAGGGCGTCGCGCAAAATTATCGTAATTTGCATAATGGTCACGAGGTTTTGCATCTCTAATTCGAGCATACATCCGTGTGTCTCTGACGTGAGACCGACGAGTCACGTAAGTATCCACGTGCGCCGTAATCAGGATCGTAAAACTGCAGCCAACTACTGGTCGCGGCTACTGTGCGGCATTGACGTGTGTAACGCTTATTGCTATTGAAGTTCCGCAATTTTCACAATTTAATATCGAACGTATATTATTACCCGAACGCCTATATATATAAAAAAAAAAAAAGAAGAGTTAGTCCAAATGACGCGCGTGCATTTTTTATGCCCTCCAACACGGACATTCGCTCGACGACATTAGAATAGTAATTTTTGTTGACACACATCAATCAGCGTGACGAACAGCTGACAGTCGCATCTCGACGATTCTTTCCAGATTAGCTGAATTTACATCTTCGAAAAGTTTTTAATCACTCGCGCGACAATCAACGTTTTCTCACAATAACACATTTTCTTGGAAAATACGAAATTTGCAATTACATAATTTTTTAATTGTGTCACGTTGTGTTTTCTCGCGCGACATACAACGAACAAATTGCTACCCAGATGGTGCATAACAGTAAAGATAGTAGAGAGCACATTATACGCCGTGTTTCAAAACAATCAACTGAAATGGTTCAGCATTTTATTTAGCTGTGATACTTTGATTTCGTGAAGTTTGTAACGTACAACAATGAAATTTATAGGTTCAAATGAACATATTAGAAAACTGGCATGTGACTAACAATGTAATTTCTTACATCTTGATTGAATCATTTTTATTTTGTTTTCATAAAGTTATCTTAACGCAACTACAACCAAGATCGTGATAAATCGTTGCATTTTTATGTAAGGTCAAGGAATACGTTATTCTGCGATCGATTTTGTTGGTTACAAGAAAGTGTTTATAATGTACTATCACGAGAAGGTCGGTCATTCCTCGAGGTTTTGTTCGCTCGCACTTCACATATACAAAAGTGGCTGTTCGCTTCGTGTGCAAGATTGTCTGAGCTGGATTTGTGCATAAATAAAACGGAGGCAGTGGAGTGTAGGTGTGTCTGAGACGAAGACATCGGGCCTCGGGTGAATTCCCGTGTGTGAATATACATTTGCTTGCCGAGAAAATTTTGTTGAAAAAATATACGTACACGTTTCATTTTTTATATATCCCTTAAGTCTAGTTGTTTATGTTGAAATTAAAAGTTTTTCCCATCAAATGACAATGAAATATAATTTCAATTCTTCACATTCACTTCCATTTCCATGCAATAGGTATTATTAAATGAATTTTCATTTCTTATTCGCCAATTTTCTTCTTCTATTTGAAAAGAAATTTTTTTTAAATGAACATGACTGATCAATTGACAATTTTGAATTTACAGTTTAATTCTTTTCTTTTATTTTATCAGAAACTTTTTGAAATGAATATAAGTAAATATTAATTGACAAGTAATTAATGATTTTGAGTTGGCAACCATCAATTCGAATCTCTCCTCGTAACAAGTTGACAGAAAAGTTGTACAATTACCGCGGGTGTTGTCGGTTCTGTAATCGTTCAATTTTAGATTTCGGTCAAGGTTGAAAAAACAGATAAAAGCATTAGGGCTGTGACACTTGACGCTCGTCTCTGTCGATGATTTTTCACGCCATTCTCTCGTGCTATCGGTGGTATTCAATCTAAAAGATTCCCAATGACGACGGCTCCTTTCTGACAGCTAGTAAAAGTGTAACCTCACGATGGATGGAATACACGCCGCGGAGAATGCTTAAAGACGACGTCACTAATTACACGTTGTTCGAGCCGCGGGGTGACCGGACGCCGCGAAGAAAGACGACGCTTTTCCCAGCGCCTACTTCTGTCTTCTATGCGGTGAATGACAAATCGTGCATAAATTAAGCTAATGTCACGCGCAAAACGATCCCGCGAGCGTGCCTTTCGAGCTATTACGTGGCTTGTCCCGCTCGTTCACGCCATCAGGACATCATCAGAAAGAAGATTCTGCAAATTTGCTTGTATGGGTATACTTACAAATGCGGTTCTTCGTGTATAACGTGTGCGCACACAAATCAGCATACGTATATACCGGAGGAGGAAAAATCGTCGCTACTTACCTGAAACAGAAAAAATTGTCATTCATTAAAGCAGCGGTTCAGAGGCACCACATGTGATCTCGGGATTGAGATTGTATGAATAATCAAGCTGGAGCGCTTCGAAAAAAAATGTTCCTCGCTTGATGAGAAAGTAACCGTATTGCTCCAAGTTGATCGGTGGGGTAGGGCGTGATTATTTCACGAAAAATTCACTTAGCATAGCAGTTATGAAATATTCGGTTTACAGCTAGTTTGTTCTGTGGACGTATTATTATTAAAAATGTTTATAACTGTTTACCATTTCAAGGCTTAGGAAAAGGCAATAAACCCTAGGGTTATATGATTTAAGGGTTACCAACCTTGAAAATTTTCACTTCAACACGCCCAAGAATTACGGTTTCACGAATTTCATATTTTTTTTTATTTCGTTCACAATACGTAAAAGCAACGCTTTCGAAAAAAAGAGAAAAATGCTTTGCTGATTGATCGGTGTGATTCAACAAAGCCAAATCCTCTTTTTTCGTGCTCGACAATTGCGACACGACACTTGTGCTTTCATAAAACGTAACTTTTAGAGGTACAATTTGGTGAATGGGCGTGACAAAGTTACCTGCTGGGTTGACCGAATTGGCACTTGTCGCACAATGTGGATGGCAGTTTGTGGTCGGGGGACACGAAGGACGCCAACAATGGCATTCCCAATGTCGCAGTTGTTATTATTGAGTTAGACCCGGCTCAGGTTCTGCTTTACCTGTACACGTGATGGTTTGACAGTTTTCAAGTCATTCAATTCGATTCGAACCGATGATACAGCTTACTTCAAATTTATCGAATCAACTTGCTTATGACGACATCGCATTATTGTACTTAACAGGATTACCTTGAAAGTCTGAAAGTGGGTAAAAAAAAATATCATTTTTCTTCCTCGAAAATTTTCATAGTCAGATTTTGAAATTGGTTAAAATGATATTCAACATTTGTGTCCCTTTAATTTTCATCTGCAATGATCAATTTGTAAAACTATCGAAATATTTGTTCGATAATATCTGTGAGATAAGATCGAAAGGAGTCGAGTATTTTTATTTGTTGAGGGACAGATTACATGACTCATTTGAGAGGTAGATTTTATCAAAATTCTAGTATAGAATTTAGGCGGTAGCAATTTATAAAATCTTGTAAATCTTAATTGGAAGACCCATTAATCCTAGAATAACATAAATTATTTTCTCACGCAAACGTGTCACAATAGCATCAATTATCCAGTTATATAAAATTGAAATTTGAACAAAAGAAATAGTTTTTTTTTCAATTCTTTTTAATTCTTTTTGTATGTTTATATTGGTTGTCAATTATTCTTATAATCTTGCAAGAATCTCTTTCCTATTTGTCATTTTATTTATTCAAAAATTTCATAATAACTTACTCGATAATTTGTTTCTTATGCATAGTGAGTCACAGTAGCTGACGTCAGAGGACAAGCAACACGATTTATACGTCACGGTTCTTTCACTTCATTTTGGTTCATTTAGTTCGGTCAGCAAACTTTGTCGGTTCAAACGGCCGATTTCATCATTGTCAACCGTGAGGCTTTGTTTCGAACCCTTCATATTTTTCTGGCAACGCGTGGAGCTCCGGAAATAATCGCCGAGTGTGTATTACATTCGGACACAAAAATAGCGGTGCTTTAATTATACGCGTGTTTCGTGCACTTCGGCTCGTTAGCCACACAAAAAGTTGCGCTTTTTTCTCCGTGCAGGTTTTGTGGATTTTCGATGCCCAGTCTCGCTTCGTCAGAGAACAGCGAACCCCTTCGATGATGTCCAAACGTATCGATGTCCGAATAAAAGGAAACAAAAAAGATGGTACAAAAAAAATTAAAATTGAAGAAAAAATTTTTGTGCCATATAGCGGACGCAACAAATGCAGAGTTTTCTACGTTCAGGGTTCGCCGGTAATGGTCTACTGGAAAATTAACCAAAACGTCCGCGCAGGTACTCGGAAGTCTATACTTAAATTCGAACGCGGGCAATTAACGGTCGAGAAATTTCGCCCAGTGAAACTACCATTTGGACGAAGACGCGATTACAAGTTGCGACGACAAAAAGTAATGTCCATCGTGGGTCATCGCGATTGATTAGAACTGCAAAATCGATTTCAGCCCTACTGTGCTTTTTGCATGCATGTTTCTCGTTATGCATCATCAGTCCGCAAGATTTCCGTCCATTATTTCTGTCCGGCGTTCTTGCACACCACTTTTGCAAATAGACTTGCGGCCAATTCATGAGAATTTTCTATACGAAAGGCATCGCACACAAAACCAGAGCCACCCACTTCTCTACGTATATTTTCAAACGTTTGATACTTAAATTAAAATTTTGATAAGTTTTTGAGGTTTTGAATTGTGCATGCACGGGCAATTATCAAAACAATTTTGCATGCACGTGTTTGTTTTCAATTTACTTTCGAACGTGTGTCACAAATAACGTCTCTCGCATTACACGATCATAATAATAATTCAAGCCCAAGCGACGTTGTTTCAAAACACCTCGCACATTTTCTCCTCGCAATCCCGTCGTGCAGTGTGCCTTTTTTTGCATCGAATCGAATTCCCCGTCATAATTGGACGGTGGCGCGCGGTGCAGCATGGTTGCGAACGCGAGGATATATAACTGGCAAGTATAACGATTCCTATAAAAAGGATACTATGTCACATGGGCCCGCGGTAATTTAAATCTCATTATATTCGGCTGCGGCTTGCGGTTTTGATACAGTGGCTTTCAACTGCAACGCGCATTCGCGTCACAATTCGCGCACCAACCTTTATATACACGCCGAGTGAAAATCCCTATTAAGATGATAAATTTAGCGCAACGATATCAAGGAAACGCGATTTTTTTCCTGCCCAACGCGATACACAAGAACACAGCGCAATCACAGGAAAAACTAGTTGCGGATTTCATTAAACCGATATGCTCGATGAATTGAAATAAGAAGCTTCGAGTTCAACTCGGTGCGTTGCAAATAAATCGTGCGTTGCCAAAGCCTAGGCGAAGTCGTGATGAAATGCGTGCAGAGTGTGGCAAGCCGTCCAGCCACCGTGACAGCGTTGTCGTTTGGCATGAGAAACGCTGCCGGACAATGGCGTCCGCCTCTCTTGATGCTCATGCTATTGCCAATCAGGGAGATGAACGTGCAAGCGAGGCGCAAGCTCTGTAAAGACAAAATAAATTACCCGGCCCCTCATTTGCAAGAGGTTGAAAATCATTTTGTCCGACTCGCGTGTGCAAATAAGACGAAAAGAAAGAAGAAAAAATAATGCGAGGAATTCGCGACAAACAAAAATGCGAGCCCCATCATCCGATAATTGAAGGAAATTTTTTGACGACTCAATCTGAGACGATTACAAATTATAATCCGACGATGATGTTGACGCGAATTAATGGTCCGACTTGGTACTTTTGCAACAAGATTGGCTCACCCTCTGAGAAATCTGCCGAACTTTTGCCCTTTTTTTGGCTCGATTCGAGTTTCCTCTTGGCAGTTGTCGCAAACCTTTATTAGGCTCCAGCCCCTCGAGAAACTAGGGTGATTTTTTTTCATGGCTTGACATCTGAGTCGACCCACTTGTTGCTCGCCTTTTCGTGGCGGTGCGACATAAATGACAAATATAAAGTAAAGAGGTGTTCCGTGGCGGAGACAGTTTGATCATTCAAGTGTTATTGAATAAGGGGATAGATCACAAAGATAAGCGAACCCAAAAGGGGGATGCGGAAATGGGATTTTTTTTCCAATATGATATCATAAGTGAGGGTTTCTAAATAATCAAAACGATCTGATATGTTGGGACAATAAAGTTTTTGAATGAATTCGATCATTTTTTTTTTCATGGGGACAAAATTATAGTTTTTTATGCATGAAAGTGATATGAAATAGACACATCACAAAAATGAAATCAATATGAACCTAAGCAGTCTTTAACACGTAAAACTTTCTTTTTCAATTTTCCACTTGCACGAACGTTTTACACCGTGAAATGTTGGCGCCCATCAAGCTATATATACATCTCATCGAATTATCAAGCGAAATTTAACAGTTCATCTTCTTCCGGCTTCTCAATATATTGTCTATGAACTAGAAACCTAAGCTCAACCTTAACCTTAATTCAATTCACCTGCAAAATACAGACGTGTTAAATTCATAGCTCACAAAAAGTATTCTAAGACCTTTTGTATACATTTTTTTTAATTTTCAATAGTCAAAACTATTTTTATTTACCCTCTCGATAAAAATATATCCGCTAAAATATATTCTATTTTATATTTTATGAATTTATATAATGAAAATTTATAAAAAAATATATAAATTAAATATTATATTTATTGCCGGAATATATTTTCTACAAGAAAAAATATATTTTGTTTATATTTTAAACATATTTTTTTCCTTGCGGGTAATTTAACATTAGTTTATAGTCTATGCCTTGGACTGCTATACTTTTTATTTTTCATCACTATTTATCTAAAAAGTCAAAATATCTACATTCATGTTTGTTAGTACTTGTTTTGCACTATTTTTTGAATTTTTTTGGCGTCTATTGTTTTAAAATATCTTGACTAAAAATAATAGTCTCTCTTCCAGGCATTTTCCTCTGTTCAATTATTAAAGTAAAAATGGACACTACAATTACTTAACTACAAATATTACATTATTTGAAAACTTAAACTAACTTCTAATTAATATGAAAACTTGACTGAGAATCGAACACAAGACCTTCCGATTGATGTTCTACAACTGTATATTTACAAGACCAAATTAAATTAGAAATGAAATTTCATTTCAGATAATTCGTAGTTTCACCGTTTTTTTATTCATAATATCTATTTTCAAAAATCTTTATCTGTGTAATATGTACAATTTTTTCCATTTACACGTTTTCGTGAATGATATTACACTACAACCCATTTCAATTTATCCGTTTCCACTGAACTGTCAAAAACAATCGCAAGTATTTTGACGTTTGTGATATTCAGTTTGATACAATTAAATTCAATTATGCAAAAATTTCATCATAATGATGAAACTGAAACTAACTCAATGAGGAGCATCAATTACGAAAAAAAAATAAAAATAATAATAATAATAAAAATAGTATCGAATATCTAAACCGATTGAAGGTAATAGATTTTTGGGCTATTTCGAACGTAACGTGATTGAAGTTGCGCATTTAAAAAGTGGGATGATTCCGCAACTAGAGAGTTTCAGGCTGAAACAATGATCGTGTTCAAAGTTAGCAGTCAACTTTCCTTTCGATTTGATGCTTGGCCGACCACAGCGATGTTAGACGCAAAGTCGCAAAGGATTGGTGCATGCGGGCCAAGACATCGAAGCTACGCGAAGACGAGGCATCGTAATACCAAGTAAGGCCGCAAGAAGGCATCGGCCCGGCGAAACTTGGCTGAATCCTTTGGTCGACCGCGAGTCAAACTACCAACCGGGAATCTAGCGACCTCGCTTAGCTCGCTTTACGCCCTTTGCCGTTGCCTTTAGGGCTGCTGCCGCGATTATGTTGCAAATTTAATCATCTGCATACTTGCCGATTACACGGGCCGCTGATCACAGAGGTCGTCGGTACGCCCTCTGGCGTGTTGCGTGCATTCACAAACCCCGCGAATACGCGCACATTTCGTTTATCGTCAATGGACACGCTGCGTTCGACAATTATGACAAGGGATGCGTTTGTGTTAACGTGCTTTTTACATTTCAACCGTTTTATGATACCAGAAACAAAAAGAAATTAAGTAGGATCAAGTTACAGTTAATAAAAACGGACCAAAAAATTTGTACGCACGAAATTATTCAATTTTCAAACGATAAAGTGAAAAATGAAGGATATCATCACGAAAATTGATATTTACCCGGCAAATATATATTTTGCAATTGAAACCGTTGTGACCCTTGAAATTACAAAGTGTATCATTTTGAAAGTGATAAATCTTGATTGCCAAGTACAAACGACTCTGTGACCGAGCAATTAAAACTTGTATGCAAAGTAAATGAAAGCAGAAAGAATGTAAAAAAAAGCAAACAGCAGGCCGTCCGGCTTGTCCTGTGTCATTCTCATTTGACGCGCGACGTTTTCAAAGTGACACGTGTCCTGTGCCCTCCGCACGGGAAACATTTCGATGGAATAACAGCCCGCGGGTCTTTCATGCTCCAACCGACAGTTACAATGTCCAAAAGCATCCGGAATAATTGGTTTTTACTTGATGTTAAACACAAAATCACAAGCACCGCAATCCCTTTTTCCATCAGGCTGATTTTACGATATTCGACTGGATCAAAGATTCGCGAATTAATTGAACGCGTTCGAGGGATTCTTCGTCCCGTTGTTAGTTTTCTTCGACATTCAATTAGAGGGCGCTTTTGCCAATATCGACGGCACGCTAATGAAAAGTAAATTTGTAAAGGAATTTGAGATTGCGCGCTAATAAAATTACGTAGCCGATGACTGTATGAATTTTGATCAACAGATCGAGATGACAGCCTCGAACTTGACAGTTGTAAGAAAAGGTGATTCTATGATTTCTTGGGAGATATTGGACAAAAAATTGTCCGACTGACGTTCTTAGAACTCATTTTTTCCTACAGCTGAATCTGTGAGTTAAGCAGTCATGCTCGATTAAACCGAAAGATTAAATGAATCAGACAGAGTAAAGTGGCTGATTATGTTGGGGCTTTCAGTCGTGTAAATGAACACATAATTAAAAATCAGTTTACGCGAATTATATGATCGAGTTCAATAACTTTTTCTTTTGTAAATTAATCAAAAATTCAGTTGTTTGAACAGAGGATTACAGTCATTGTAAAATGGTTATTCATGCTTGAATATTTTGCCTACCAAAGTTAATTCAATATGAATGATTTTGCGTGATGATCAAACATTCTTGTTATGGTTGCGAATAATGATGGTCATAAACGCAAATATATGTTTACAAGGATTTTTTTTTATGATACGTTGTAATTTTTTTTTTCGGAAATATATTTTTCATTCGCAAGTAGTCGAATAAATATGAATTCAGATTTTTATTTCATAAATGAAAAACGGATGAACAAAATTAAGAAAAAAATCGCTAATGCCTGTATGAACTAAATTATATACCTTTTGAAAAATATATATAAATTTCACATATTTTTTCATTAATATTGTATAATCAAATTTATATGTTATAAATTGAAAAAGTTCTTTTTATTTTTTTCTAGCTATTTTAAAAGTGAGAAAATGTACATTAATTTTTTTTTAAATTATTAAATGTCAAAGGAAAGGTGAAATTTTATAAAAAATTTCATTTCGTTCCATTTTTCAATTACCATTTTTTCATCCGATATATTATTGCCAAAATAAAATGACACGTACAAAATTTTATTTAAAAACCTTTTTTTTTTCAATTTGCAGTGTCTCTCTGGGCAAAATGAGTCTGTGTTCAAGCCTCTCCCCTGCGGCACGTTTTGAATGACTCTTACAATATGGCAAAAACTTTTGAATGTTGTCTTCGACAATGGAAAGAAGAATAAGCGCTTCTCGTTTCATAATCGAGTAAGCATCGGATATCGCGATTGTCGAGGAAAGTGCAACAGAACGCAAACTGAACGAGCGCGTGTCTTTAAACAGAGCGCGGTTCGCTCTCAAAGATCGGCAGAAGTTTACGTGAGCCGAGCGACAAAAGACAGAGGGAGCTGTGGCATCAGTGTTGCGCATCCCGGCAGCCCCGAGCTAGGATGATACAAAATATTAATATTGCGTCCCTCATAACTCACGGGTGGCTGAGCGCGTTATGCACGCTCCACGGCACCGCCAGAGTCCCGGGGGATAAGCGGGATACGGATGTCTTTGTGCACGCAAAGGCCCGAGGATGGGCCAAACAGGGCCCCCATTGTGTCCTGCGAATCGCGCGGACCAAGGCATGTGTTTTGTCGCAGATGAATGCACATCCGCGCTGCTCCCATTATACTGACATCTCGTCAAAAATATTGTGATTGGCCGATCCGATGGATATGACCTTACCTGGCCGTTTCACCGATTCAAGAAAAAAAAAAAGCTCCACGACAATGGGAAACTCTTCTTCGGGCACAGTTTTATACCGTTTTTATGATGGAACATGACGCATAAAAAATAATGCACTCTGACAGACGCGATCCCCGTAATAACCCCGCCGACTTTTCTCTCTGATTCTTTTTTTATTTGTCTTCGTCCTTTTCTATTTCCTTTCGTTCTGACAAATATCTCTATTGAACATTTTGCTCGCTAGGAATCTTTATGCGGATTCCATAATGTGAGTTTAATATCGAACATTCTCACAAATTTGCTCTGGCAGCTTGAAGAATTGTATACTTAAAGGTAATAGATTCAACAAAATCAAAATCGAACACCGTAACCTTCGAGTTATTGATAATTTTGTAAACTAGAAAGTTTTCAAATATGCACATTCAAAATTACAATTCAGCCAGTTATTTGTTATTCTGCTTTCTTTTCATAATCACTATTACAAAAAAATGTGAGATACAAAAAAACTTTTAAATAGAAATTTGCGACAAAAAGAGCAAATTTGCAGCGTACAAAAAAAGCTGCTACTTTTATCGTATCGGCGCACATGTATATTGTCCTTTATTTGGGCCGACAGCGTGCCATTATTCCAGTCGAATAATAAATTTAATGATTTTCTCTGAATTGTCGAAATCGGTCTGCAGTCACCGCAGAAAAACTTAGTCAGTTTTGGTCGTCGGGGATAAAGAGGGCACAGCCAAATCGGACCACCTGAGTTCGACCTGTTTCGCAAGCGGATATGCCGCAGTTGGCTCTCGCACGCCTCGCGGCTTCGTAACGTTTTGCGAGGTGGTCATGCCTCTAAACGGTCTCACGAACGAAAAAAATGCACAAACAGGGGTAGCGGATCCAGATGTTACTCATTCGGCTGCTCGCGAAAACTGCGCTAAAAGGTGGAGAGACTTTCTTCTCGTCGGGCGCGTTACATTCAAGTCAATTGCCGGGTGGAACAGCCTCAATGCAATTGTGTCACGGGCTTCACGCGTGCGAAGCACGGTACAATGGAGGGCCCAACTTTTGGCTAGCCACAAGACGTTCCAGACCTTCCGTTGGCACGGCGAAATACCGCAGCAATAATAAGCAAAACCGCGGAAGCGGGGCTGAAAGCCGTCTCTTGAGTTTGCTGCCAGAGGGCGCGTTGCAAATTGCACATTGACACGCGGCAATTGCTTTGAAAGGGGGCCATGTGTGCAGATTATCAATTCGCGTGATGCGTCTGGCGACATTGTTTCTCTGCGGTGTGTCCAATTTTAGTATTTCGTAGATACGCGCCGAACTCGGCTATTTATAAAGCCGCATCTCCCGAGCCGCTGTGCCGATTTATTTCAGCCGCAAAACTTTTTCGTCCCGATGATTAAGTAAGATGAAAATGAGTTCTTTCGAAAAGCGACTATCTTTGGCTTGATTTAATCAATGCACTTTGTCAAGGCTTATTCAAAGATGGCGCCCCGGCTTTGGATGCGGAAATGTTGAAGCATCATCTAAACTAATTGTTGACAGCAGGACAATGGGGTTCCCAAATAATAATAACTCGCCTGCTGTTGCTGCTGGGCGCCTTTGTGTAAAAAAACTAGAAGATATGAAAGCGCGAGAAAGGACCGGGACGGAAGACTCCATGACGTTTTTACCTGCTCATGAAAAATCGCTTGCGTGATTCGCTGTCTCCCGGGCGCCTCTTTCATCACTCCGTTAAAACAAGGAACCGTGAACGATGCGCAGCTCCAAAGCCCGTCCAACTGTCGTTTAATCATCTTCGAAATCGATTTTTAACGTTATTAGCCGTAGAAGTATGCGAGCCATTGATACTCATTGACTATTTTTTATCCGAAATAAAATTCGTTTCGAAACATGCGCATCATTGTTTTTCAAAGGAAGCCACGAAAAGCAATTACCGTGCCACTTCAAACTCAAGAGGGAAACGCCGGATGTGGACAAAAACTGTTCAAAAAGACTCGAGTGTTCGTTTTGCGATGGGTTTTATTCAATGAAATATTTTGGCTTAGTTACTCATGTTTGCTTAACTGAGTGACAAAAGACTTTTGATTTGATTTGAGGCTGTATTCGATATCCATCTACCGCAGTTTTCACACACTAAGAATCCAAAGAATGTTTAATTCATAATTTTTGG
This sequence comes from Trissolcus basalis, assembly GCA_025266255.1. Lineage (NCBI taxonomy): Eukaryota > Metazoa > Arthropoda > Insecta > Hymenoptera > Scelionidae > Trissolcus > Trissolcus basalis. Next base: position 31,052 of record JAAMPD010000344.1, on the reverse strand, counting down.
TTCAATATGATGAGCAAAATAACTGTTTCGATGAAATATTTATGTTCAAGTTGTACGTTTAAAATTTCCAATAGGAAAACATTCGATGGATGTCCAAAAATGTGTAATTAATGATGAAATCTTGATGACTGATTATAAATTAATCAAAACTTCGATGATGAGTCAAAGTAAAATTCAAAATTCAACAAGGTAATCGGTCACTTTTCTCGTTTGTTTTTTTGTTTTGGATAAAAAGTGTGGCGTCATTTGTGAACAAATAAGTTAAATGTACCCCACTGTGAAAAGACAATGGTTCGTGGCGCCGGCATAAAAAGATGAGCAATCGGCGATGACAAAGTGGAGAAAAAACTATACCTATATCTATGTGGCAATAAGTAATTTTCATCACGGTCGCGGCGTGCGGTAACCCCTGGGCCATAAGGCGTGGTCAGTCACACCTTTTACAAGAAGGGCGCAAGATTTTCTACCCGATCGGACAGTCATTCTACGTGCATTGTTTTTGCATGAAAAATACCGTGTCATCACGATCGTTGGTTGCAGGAATAATCCGAGAAACAGGCCTTCTTGACAAGAAATGTAAAAAAGAATGCGGCGGCACTTCACGCTTTCTTTTACCAATGACTCGTGTCGCGACATAAACGAAACGCCACCGAGCCCTTCAAGCCAGCCCTTCAATATTTGACGCTTCATCGATGAAAAATTTCCATATTCATTATTTGTTTTTAGTTTCTGGTAATTAGTAAACTTGTCATTTTTCATGTTTCGATCTTGTTTGACATGTCATTGTTTTCCAGATGAGTATCTATCGAATTTGTCGATAATCCAAATTACTAAAACATGACTGATAAATAGTTGTACCAAATGAAAATTGTCATTCTGAAATGTTATGAATGTCATTCTACAAAAATAACAGTGAAAAATTTTTTTTTCATAAAAGTTCAACAAAAATTTTAACAAAAATTTTAGTTGCTGAATTTTTAACTTTTTATTTATGTCAAATTGCATCGTTATTTTTGAAATTGAAAAATTGCTCTGTTATTTGTAAAATCTGGTATCATTTTCAGTATCAAGATTTCACCTCAGTTGACCGACATCATATTATGTGACATATTTTCTTTTATAATTTATAATATAAATTGATGTAAAATAAAAAGTGATCGTGTCCGTAAAAAGAATCATACAAGATTGTTCACGGTTAGAAAGCGGTTTGTGACGCTGCCTGGATGAACAATCGGACTTTTTTAGTCATAACTTTTATTGCGAATAATTTTTTGTTCGGGACTTTCGACAAAATTATATATCCACCCCGGGTGACACAGCATACGTATAATGATTGGTTTCTGAGTCGCATTCCCGCACGCAAGCCCGCCAGGCGACACTTTGGATAACCAGCGGTTGCTCAAAGATTTTATGTCAAATGACCACCTGATGAATTCTGTCAAAAAAAAGTTACAAAAAGAATGTACACTGTGCACCGAGACGATGGGTCCAAACAAAGACGCGTCTCTTTTTTTTGGAAAATATGTTATTTTTTCGGCAATAAATGCAAATTGTATCCGCTGCAAGCTATTACACATTTTATATTTCATTTAATATTTATATATTCACAAGAAGAATCTTGTGTAATAATAAATTTGTTATGAATAATTACATCATATCTACATTGGTATTAACTTTTATGTAATAATCTCAAATTCATTTTTGTTGTTGTCTTGTCAACATTTTTTAATTGAAAAATATTGAAATAAATTCATTGAACATAAGTTAGGAGTCAACGTCTTACATAGTTTCCAAATTTTTCAGGTCATTAACATCATTTTGACGAATGAAAATTGAAATTTACTATGCATCGTTTCGAATCACATATAACTGAATTTAGTAACGAATGTTTCTATCTAAAAATTTCGTTAGAATATACGAATCTTGTTCTTTGTTACTAATAAGTGCTATAAACATAATCATTGAAATGAAAATAGGCGTCGAGAATAGATCCGAACAGTGTTGTCTGACAGATGGCTTATGTCTTGTCGTCAGCGAGCTGATCCTGCTGTTAGTACATCGCGACACTCATCTTGTGTCCGTCCCACCCACGCATACAAACAAACCTTATAGTGACGATTAAAATCGGGAAATAAAACTGGCCCCCTCACTGATCTTAATGCTAATATACAGTAATAAATAATGTTTCGAATATTTAGGTAACCTGATGATAACTATATTTATCTGAAGTTGTATAAATGAACATGTTATTTTTTTTTTTTTGTACTTATTCAAATTCAGAAATATCAAGTGTATTTTCATAGTAACTTTGTAATACAAAATACAAAAAAATTATTTAACCGTAGATATCATTTTGAAATATTATTCAAATTTTAATTTAAGCTTAAACATAGATACAGATTAACAGGTTCATGTCTTTAGTATTTTTCTGAATAAAAAGTAAACATTAGAATTTAAGGCGTTACACATGAGACAATTTTTTTTATCTTAGAAAAATCAAAAGTTTATAACGTACTCTGTTCTTAATTCGAAAAAAACAAGGACTTGGGCTTATATGATAACATTATATAATATACATGATTAAAAAATTTATACAGTATGTACATCCAAGATGCACATCATTCGCCGGAACCCAGATAGTGGTTTATTGAACAGTGCGTGCTGATGATTAACAAGGCACCCATTGTGCAGTTTTGTCACGTGAATTTTGAATGCATCTGATTCCAACATAACACACTCTTTGTAGGCCGAAAAAGACGAGTACGTTCCGGATGGTATGAGCCACTGGAGTAGTCAGAAATGACAAATGTAAACAAGTCGCCGAGACTTTCTAAGAGCTTTTTGTGATTCCGACAATCATGATTATAACACATTTAGATGAAGATTCCCAGATCAAATGACATTGATCATGAATAAATAACCTAAACTTGCAATATATATTTCAAACCAATCATGTTCTACTGTATCATACTTCAGATTAACGTTGAACAAAATCTAAATTGCGATGATGAATCTGTGTCAGTAAAAGTCATTAGCAATCTTGCAATGATTATTAGGAAATTAATTCATGCATTTACGACGTACCAAAATATTTGAATCATCATCAACTATAATTGCCTTTAAACTATTGGCGGTGGAACTGGTAGAAAACGAAATTCCATTATCGGAATGACGTAATTATAAATGAAAACGATATCACATCTCATTGTAGTAACACCATTCATTTGCAGTCATACAGGTGATTAGAGAGCATTTACAGTAAAGGTTACGGATTTCAGTGATAGAGACGAGGTTACCTCCTTGGGTGGAAATTATATGGAGAGCGCGCCGACGTGCCCCCCGGCGGGACCGACACAAATTTCGAAAGGTGATCCGCATGCGTCTCTAGAGAAGCAACAGAATCGAAAAATTGAAGTGGAAACTGGTGTGACTTGTTTCGACCTAGACAATGACGCCCTTCTACAGAAGACCTATGGCGTAAGAATAATTATACAAAAATTAACATAAAATGCAATTTGTTGCATTAATCACTATCGAGTTATATTGTCATCACGGTTGTCATATTATTTGCAATGCAAAAACTAATTGAGTCAGTAAAACTCAACGACTATAAAAAAAAACTATCAACTAACAGCAAGGTAATTATTGGAAATTAAAAGTTATTGATTGTTTTTGAGGGCAAGAGATTTGGCCTAAAAAAATGATTACTGATGTCTTCTAGGAAATCGATGATGATTTATAGAAGGATATTGCCGCCAAAAGCTCGTTATTAACAACGAGCCAAAAAACAAATGATGTGAGATGTGTTTGGTGAAGGTGCTTGAGAGACGGCATATGTTGGCTCATGATATGAATATTACAAATGTCAACAAGTAGGATGAATGACAGTGGCGTTAACAATAAGTGTAAGAGAAAGGGCGCCGTTGCCAACAGTTGCCAGCGTCAGTCATTTAACTACTCGCATTCAGCGGTCTCTCGAATGGGGTAATTATAACGAGTACATACAGAAAGGACGAGTGTCAAGGACAAAGGGCCGCGTTCCTTTTACAACAAAAGTTGGCTTAGTTTTGCGCAGCTTCCAGCAGTCAAATGGCCTCTCATAATGTAAGCACATGACGCGACGTCGCGGACGCGCTTTGTTCGCGCGAGCGTTCATCTATTTATGATGTAATTCAATCCACCTGACGTTTTAACAGTGTTTCTAAATAATCCCACGCGTCGTCCCGAGGGTAAAAGAAAAGTCAGCCTCGTCAGCAACGAATCCGTTCAACATTTAGTATTTGCTCGAAACGCGAGAGGAGTGGCTGCGTCCGGCTTTTGTAGTAGCTAAAGTTTGCTCAATGGCCAGTCGTCCGCATTCCACCGTTGTATGCATAATATGGCCGAATGGTCTTTTTGTGAACCCGGCGATATTATTCTGAGATGGATATCGCGCGGCTATACATGTGCTGATTTATACGACTGACATCCATGAATATTGTCTTCGCATTTTATCTCGAGACGTCTGTGTCAGGCTTGCGGCAGGTCTACGCTGCAGTAACATTAACCCAAACGGGAAGTATATTTACAAGACTTAAATTTTCAGGAGTGCCTGCCGCCCATCAATTCACTTACATTGAAGATCAAGTTTTTTGTTTATCCTCTATGCAGAATTTCATTTTTGTTTTTAATTTTTATTGTATCTATAGTGTCTATGTGTCTAATACTATATGTACAGAACCACCCCTTATTTTTAGAGCCAATAAATAGATGAATGATTTTTTAAACACTTACAATTTTATTTTATTTTAGTATGAGAAAAATAAATCACAATCTCAAAATATTTTCTGAACAAGTTATTACGTATTTGGACTGCATTTGTTATTATGCACAAATTAATAATCTGTATACGTGCAATAACAATCACGTATACAGATAATAATCTGTACGTGTACGGCTCTTTAGGTAAAATCATGATAACCATGAATTAGAATATAAATTTAACGCTACCCACGATTTCGTATGATATTTAATTTGGAATATTATACAACATTATCATATGTTATGCAGTTTGAATATAACAATACGAAAATATGTACATGCAGGTAAGCTTTGAAATCAAGAACTTTAAATGATAATGTGCCATTTAAAAATGTAAGTAAAATGATTTTTCATGCCAGTAATAACGTTGATCTTTAATGAATTATATATACTAACCAAATTATACACCTCTTATACTATATATTTATGTGAAATTTCTATAAACATCCAATTTTTCAAACATGTGCAACGAGACGGTTTCAATTGAGCTGTGTTAATTGTTGTCTCAACACAGTCGCATTTTAGACGAGGTAAGTCATGTTTTTGACGCGTATGAGCAATCACATTTTTTTTCATCAAGACGAGATCGTCTGCGTACAATCTTCACATCATGACTCAGTCATGTTTACGATTCTCCGTGGTACAATCTACACGACTGGCCAAGCACAATAATTTTTCAAGTATATCAATTCCCATTTTTTAACGTACCGCATCATTATATTTAATAATTTTGTGCTTATCAATTTGTTCGTCGAGATGAAATTCGGGGGATGGCGTCATCCACTCTCTTATTCGAATTTTATTTGTGTCATGTTTGTAATTCGTACGTCAATTACGAAGCAATCGGTCCTCAATTTCAGCGTGCAATCTTCGTGATTCTGTGTAATTGAATCTGTGATGACCAAGAAACATTCTTATAGCTGGCTTGTACAGGGCAAGAAAAGGTGGACAAGTTGAGTTCTGGGACTCGGAAAGCGTGGGCGGAGCAGAGCACGCATAGCTCCCGGCCTCTTCTCTCATTTCTTCTTTTGTTTACTCGTCGTCTCGTCTCTTAATCCCCCCTTTTCTGCTGCACGATTGTGTCTCTTTCCTTGCTTCTTATTTTGAGTTTAGCTCTGTCTGCGTCTGATTTGCACACTCTCTTGTCACCCACCCCGATCACGCCGAGGATCAAGGATCCGACAAGAAGAAGGTAATACTTGTTTCCACGGTAATCCCACTTCGTGGCTCGCATACTTATACTCAAGATGCGATGCGGTGCTACATTTATTCTTAATGATAGATGACGAAGAACTTAATCGATACACCTCTTGTTCTGATATCCCTGCACGATAGGGTATCTTCAGGTATTAATATTAACGACACCTGCAACCTTATCTATAAGCTGAATCGTTGGATTCACGGAATCCTAGTTACGTAATGTAAAAAATAATTTTTGCAGTGTCTACATTTATAGGATTAAAAATGAATTCCCATTAAAATTATTATTACTAACGGTTGTCATGAAGGGTCTGTATCGTAGCACGACTTTTTTTTATTGAACTCATCAGATTATGGCGGCAGATAGCCGGCCGATTCGGTATGGTACGAAGAAATTCATGTTTCTTGTTGTATCAGATCGCTCGTTATTGGATCGATGAAAAACGAATAGAAATGCGAAAATCGATTAACAGCCGAGAGAGTTGATATTTTAGCGGATATCACTTGGCAACATCTTAATGGAGTCCGATGAAAATTGACTGGTTCGGTTGCTGGGACTATGCAAAAAGGAAAAGTCATTAAGATTGCGCAATGTTTCTAATAATCGAATCAATCGCGGTGTCGTTATCCGTGCCGATTGCGCTCGATTCCCATCGCATGGGTCACGCAAATTGGCTGCTGCCGATCCGGCTCGGAGGACCGACTGTCCGGTCAAACATCACGGATTGCGCGACGGTATCATAATATTGTGAAAATCACGACAACACCAAGCATCACGCCAGCAGCGATTCGTGGCGGGCCCCCCGAGGATCTGACGTAATCGAAGCTTAGTTCAAGCCTCGAGCAAATCAGCCGTGGCAAACAGCAGATCTCAGATTAAACAACACTCGAGTCCTTCTGCTCGATAATTACCCAGACCAGGTAATTGCCGCAATCCGGGAACAGCCCGCAGTTACCACGATAATTTAACGAACGGTGATTTCGACTCAGATTGCAGGGGTAAAAGTTACCTTACATGGGCCAAATGCTTCACCAAAGTTGGAATTGGTTTGAGAGAGAAATCGAGCTTGACGATACCGGGTACCGATTCTACTACAGTCACTCGATCGATGGCCCATGTGCAACTTGCACGCATCATGTATAGATCGCACTAGCAATAATACTACTCGTGGTGCCATCAGAGACGTTAATCTAGCCGGCCAATTAAACTTGCTGATTGTCGATCACCGATTGATTGCCTAATTTTCTGCAGCTAAAATTATATGTACGATCTACCGAAGAACCGTTTACAATATAATCGCACCTTTGAACCGGCTTTAGTTTGTAATTATTCCTACTGCTATATACACAACTTGCATCCAACTATTGGAACGAATTCGAACTTTAGGTGACCAATTATGACCAAATAAAGTATCTACCATCCGTGCGCAATAAATTATTTTACCTCAGAGCAAAACAATCACTTTGCAAAAATTATTTTCTTACTGAATTTATGAAGTTTCCCAACATTTCTTGTGAAATAGAAATAATTTTTTCAGACTTTGAAATAGGTGTCATTCTGAAATAATTTTCAATTTCGGATTTGTAAATTCGTAGTAGAGATCGAACGAATGAGAGCAGATTAACCGTGACCGATTTTTGTTTCATTTTTTTCGTAACGTGGTATTAAAATAAAAAACTCTTTTTCATATGAAAACAAACTATATTTGCTAAAGCGTGAAAAATTGTCGCTGATGGTACTTCAGGAATGAGGCACCAAGGAATCGTGAGATGGACATTTTTTATTATGTTGCGTCAATGTACAGTGTTTGTGAAGGTACAAACTGTTCGAAGACATTATTTTCTATTTCTGCTTGGTCATCGATTCGTAATTAAAACTTTGCCGATGGGACTACAGCTCTGCCGATGTCATTATTTTGAACCGCGTGCCGCGGCGCCAGGATCCCGTATCTCATTCCCGAGGTAAATTATAACACATGGATCATGATTTCACTATGTACCTGGTGTCTCAGAGATTAACACTAGTAAACTGATACCAAAATACTGACACAATTTTTCTAAACACAAATTAAATTCTGACAAGACAAACATCTTGAAACATCAGAACTCTGAAACGAAACCAACATGATTTTCAGACCTGATAAATAATAAGTAAATAAGATTTCAATTTTTTGACGGTGCATACGAGTATATTTAAATTTTTAATTATTTGTCAATAACACTGGATTTGCCTAAATTTCTGATTTAATTACGGTGATAATCTGTTTCTCAGAACGATTACCCAATATAGTATTCATTTCAAAAACAAGTCTAGAGGCTTTTATTAAAAACGTGAAAAAGGCTGAAAAAAGGCGCACGTCTATAAGAAGATGGGCGGAATGCCGGCCACATTTTATTTACGACCACTGGGACAGTTTTTAATTTGTTCTCCCTTCGGCAAGAAGGAAGAGGCTGTAGTGTAACGTCGAAAGTTTGAACCCAACCATCGGGTCCGGATAAAATGCGCGTTCCCTATCTTTTTTATTCTCGTGGTCTTTAAAAAGTTTCAGTCCTGTTATAGTTGTTAGGACCTGAGAAGAGGCGTTTCTGCGGTCTTTCGACCGAGGGCGGGCTGAAGCGCTAATAAATCCTTAATTATAATTGCGCGAACGCGTGACACGAATAATTTCTTGATTTAATTATTGTTGTCGATTATTACTTAACTTGAATACATAATCTTTCGTAAACTTTGGAACTTTCAATTGAAATTGACAGATATTTTCGACAAACTATACATATCTCCACAACGGAAACTTTTTGACGACGCAACGATAAATGGAAATATCAACCAGATTATATATAATATATTAAAAATAGTTCTGTTATTCAAGATGATAAAATAAGTTGTATATGTTGATTCCAAATAGTTATATCAAAGTTGATTTTTGAGCGTCAGAGATTGAAATAAAGTTCCTTTTAATTAGGTCAGAGATATAAGTTGATTGTAAAACCTAGGACTATTCCGGTGCAAAATAGATCCCCTTAATCTTCTATTTTTCACCATTACAATAAGGATTTCGAATCTGTCAAGATGTCTTGGCGCTGTTGCACGGTTAATTACGGTCAGAGGGTCCATGATCAGAAATAATTATAATAATTAAGAAGCGTACGCCTCTCGACCAGCTGAGAAGGATGAACGAAGCGACAGATGAACAGATTTTTTCAGTATCAGAGTGCTTTTGAGAAAATGAGATGATACAAAACAGAGCGTGAGACCCAGATGGATGCACAAAAGTGCTAACCTCGGCCTGGTTGAGACGCAGTGCAAAATCAGGCGATTCAAATTATTTCAAAGCCTAAAGCGCCAATCTGAGTTCTAGTTTGTTTGTTTCTGTTAATGAAGCTCATACGAGAGGAATATAAACAAAAGCATAGGTCGTTCGACAACAGAAAGCATGTTTCTGTTGTCGTTATAAAGTATGTATTGTCATCGATTCTTTTTTGGCGTCAATTTTGTTTCAACCACTGGTGTTATTGGCTTGGAATAAGTGCCGTTCATCAAGTGGGGGTAAAAAGACCTGCGGGGGTCCAAGGCCTCTGTCATCTCGGAGCGACTAATGGTCGCCTCACGCTGCTTCATTATATTTTCTAAATGTAAATTCGTACACGGTCTTTGGCTTGGCATAGGGCGCCTGCAGCCTCTCTCGTTCTCTGTTTCTTCTTCGTCCTCCCTTGGAAACGTATAAAACTCGGTCCCGCGCAATGCAGCGGGTTCAGACCGCGGGCAGAGTCGCGCATCACTGATTGCAGGCGACAGTTTATGGTCCAAGCTCGTCTTCGAGACCAATTAGACCCTCGGCTTCCCAGAATAGTTCACTCATTTGTCTTACTATTCCTTTGTTTATACATTCATCCCCGCTCTGTTTGTTCGCCAAGCTATCATTTCACATGCATAATTTTCGTACAGGGTCAATTTTTTTGCTCACCTCATATTTCACAGTCATCCCGTGTGCAATAATTTATTTACCGGTGAATATACTTTTGTTAGGAATTATTCTTCTTTTTTATTCCTCGTCCAACCGCAGGATTCGAAAGGTTGATTCAAACCGCGCGCTCCATCGGTCTTCTTAACTGGACGTAATGTGCCTACTCGAATCTAATTACCTGCGCGATTTCCCTGCGATTGTATGCGATGAACAAATGAGTTTCAATTGAGTAGCGATTGGAAAGTTATTGATACTCGGCGATGAATTATCATCGGCATTAAATTATCGACTGTCGAGAAAGATGTAATGTGAAAATCGAATACACGCTGCGATGGAGGATGCATGGCACGGCTAATAATAAAGTCAACGTAAACATCGTGCGGCGGCCATCGCTCTTGTACAATTTGTGGAAACGTTTGTCTCTCATGCGTACGCGAACAGGCCTCAGTATGCCCAATTACCCTGGAACGTTTTTGCTCACGAGTAATAGTGGACGATTATCGCGATCGCATTTTTCGTTGGCGTCGCTTTCAGCCTGCGATGCGCCTCTGATTCAAAGTCGATGCAAGAAACTGGTATTCCATTACGGACAATCTGTTGTCGTTTGTTTTTTTACGTGTCATCAGCCGAGGGATCTTCACGCCGTCTCATGGGAGTGGTCAGATTCCTCGCGGATGTAGTGCATCGATTCTCATCGTATCCGTAGGTAGCATCCCCCAGGACAACCTAATAAGAATCTCTCATGAGACAGGAAATTACGAGATCGCGGATCTCACAGCGGACAACGTCACGGTTATTATCGGCCTCTGGTCTTTTTATGGTCGACGCTTGGGATGGAGACCCGATGGATCATCCGCCGGTGAGCCATTGTTTCGAGAAGATTACAACACTTTCGAGACTGCTTATAATATAGCGAACCGGACAGGACCGGCTGGCCATCGGGCCCTATTCGTTTTTACTGAGGGGCACAAAAACACACATGTACACATAAGGTGCCGAAGGGAAAAGAAAAGCCGAGGAGGCGGACCGGGTCTTGAAGATGAACACTCGGTTAATGGGATCGTGCCGCATCGACCGGCTTACTTGGCCCTGCCTTACTCTACATCAGCGTCATACTTTAGTACCCTTCAGTTAAGGTCAGACTTATTGCCATCTGAGTTTGGAATTTGTAATACTTCATGCAGAGCAATATCACGTGACTTAAAAATAACATGCTTGATTCCATTTTTTTTTAATTGAATCTTCGTTTTCTTTTTATGCAACAAAATCGTTTGATCATCTACATATTGTTCTTTGCACAAATTTATTCATTAAGATATTTGCGTGCATTTTGAATAAAATGATTCATGTGCCTTCACGATTATTATTTTGAGAATCAATTTACTGTGTATATAATATATTCTTTCACGATTTGACACACTCAAATTGGAAAACGTGTGACTAATTTGAATGGTAATAAAATTTATTCAAAATCTCATTATTATTCTACTATGTGGCCGGGTCAGCCGAATAGATTTGGTGCCGTTTTAATTTTTATTTCAAATCTTGTATCAAGCGATTGGGAAACATGTTAACGTCACATCCCGACGTGATACATTTTTTCGTCCTTGCAAACATATGTCATTAACAATCGAAGACAAGAAAAAAAAACTCGTTCACTTCTTTGAATATAAAAAAAAAAATAATGATCAAAGTGTTTGAAATTCAAGTTCCATTCAAAGACTATATTTTTCTCTACATGCAAACATCGAAATCGGTTGATTAATGAATGACGCAAGTATCACAGATCGGCAGATTTGAATCATTTAATTTCAGTGAGTCCTAAGACAAAATCGCATACAATGTTGGAGCAATAAATAAACTTGGAAATCCCGAGTCCACACACACAGAAAAAAAAATTTATAAAATTGTTCGTACATTATTCGTCAAAATTCTTAGAACTATTGACTGAATGGAAAATTAAAAATTTTTTATGCATGTATCCAAATATTTATACAACATTTTTTTTAATTTAACATTTTTTGCAGGTGTCAGTTATGGGAAAAATAATAAATTTATTTTATCAACATTTGATTCAAGATAAGCTGTACTGTTTATTCGATAATCTATAAAATAACAATCATTTCATTTGAAGTCATCGATTACGTACTTTCGCGCGTTGTGTCAAGATGCAGCTAATTAGCAAGACATAAATGATAATGTGTGACATGTGGTTGACGACACGTTGTCAGTAAAGTTAGAACGACAAACTGTTAGTTGTGTCTTGCAGGATAACCTTGTGTGATAAACTATGTTTTTTTCAACTGCTTTTTGATTCCTGAACGACAGAATCAGTGATAACGCTTGTGTTTCATAGTTGCGCACGCGTCGGCCCTTTTGTCTGGCCATCCTTGATAGCTGTTTTTTCATTGTTAAAAGTCTTATTGACAATGCCAAGGCAGAGAATGATTGTACATCCGAGAACGCGACAGAATGTCTCTGTATCAACAACGCAATAATGACTTTTGACCCCCCGGATTATTGATTCCCACCTACCAGATTGGCTTCATGCAGTCGCGTTCTTTCCAGAGCCTCGGACGTTTGTGTTAAAATTGACTTGACGCACCAAGATGACCCGGCCTATAACTTGAAAATAATTATAATCGATTTTTGATTTGCGACATTATCAGCGCATTTGAATGAATTGTTGATTCATGACTTTGAATTATTTGTTCATTAACAACTGTTCATAATTATTCAACAAAAATTAAAATAGGTTGGCAGTTTTTATGACGCGTCAATAGATAAGCGTATGGTTCAATGGACGTAAACATATTTCCCCAGATAATTGAAACACAAGCAATAAAAGCGTCATATAATTTTATCATTATGTTTTAATAATAATTTTCACCAGGTAACGATTCACAGTCATTAAATTATTAACGAATAATAAATTAAATTATCAAATCTGGTGGTTCGCCAAAGTGCTACAATTGTCTTGGCTAAATGGAGTATCTGTTGTAGCGGAATGGACCTGACAACTCATCAATAGCCAATCCGACAGAAAATTTTTGTATAAAATTGTTTAAACATTATTTTCGAACATACTCATTAAATTTCTTGGTTAATCAAAACTGATTAAATGGTGAATTTTGAGAAATGAAACAATTTTCAGAGAAATTCGAGTATATTTTGGTGAAAATTCCATCCAAAATTTATAATTTCTGACATTGTTTTTCTGAACTGTTGAGTAATTTTGAATTAAAAAAAATGTTGTTGACGCTTTACAGAATGGGTAATTTTGTCTGTAAAATCATCACCGTGCATTCACATGAGATTTGCAAGTGAAATCAAGCTCAAAGTTGACGAGACGTTTGGAGAGTTTACCCATAAACGTCGGCACGCCAAAAGGATCGAGCGATCATACGTTAAAATTGGCCTTGATTTTTCTGCGTGAAGCTCGTGTATAATTTCGGGAAAATTGGAGCGAAAGACGTTGGTTAGTTTGAAATATTTTTGTTTAATGACGGGAAACGACAAAAGCCGCCAGCAACGTACGCACGATTCATCAACTGAATTGCTGAGATGACAAACCAGCAATTGGCCAACTTATTATTAGTTATTGATAGCTTATTTATTCAAATGAATGCAGATTACTGTATTGGCTTTTCAATGCACAACCAGTTAGCGCGCGCAATGAATTGCTACTGGGCGTGCGCGCTCTGCTATACCCGGTGCTTCATTCTTGGTAATGCCAGCGTACTATATCGTACGATACTTTATCGCTCTTTAACTCTGTTTGCACTTTTAATCATTATCCGGCATATCCTAATTTAAATCATCGTAACGATTGTGCGCTTATATCGGGGGGGCCTGATGAAAGAGGCTAAAGTGTCAGGATTAATTCATTAAGCGTTTGCAAATTGCGAAAAAATTGCCGGTCTTATGATGCAGCGTCAAATTAGTTATGAAAAATGCAACGCGGGTACCGCAATGACTTAGGTGCAAATTTTTGCATCATTTGGGCACCCTCTTTTTTCTCTCCTCGCTATAAAATAAAGTGTTGCTGAACAATATGTGCGCCACCTTATGAATACGAAATAATCAATTAAAAGCAGTTTGTCATGCCGGGCATTCATTTATGGCACGTAATTACGGCCTCAGAATTTGTATATCACACTGAAAGTTGTATCGCGACGTTTATGATGTTCGTCCGTGTGATTAACCTGAGTGCAAAAAACTTGAATTCGTGAAACATATTACCTCTGGGATAGTTCAAGGTCCGTGCTATTTTGAAATGTCTTAAAGGTCATTCCATCAAGTCGTCCTGAAAAGCGCCGGACCCCGACGTCGGACGCGTCAAAATCAAAGCCGGGACTGGTTAGTTTTGATTTATCTCTAAGCATATATATGGTCTTCGCCATCTCCCCTTTCATTTGATCTGAGCGTTCAAAGTCTCGAGCATTTCTTTTTGCCTTTCGTCTCGCTTTTGAAACGATCGTTGGCATGATGCAGCTCCCGCGATGATAAACCCCGATCGTCCACCGCAACGATCAAATGACAAATGTGCTGTTTTCAGTCAACCTCAAGTTCGTTCGAGTTTGATGGACCAACATTAGCTCGTGAGACCCAGCTAGCCCGACACAAAAGCTGTTGTGACTTCCACGAGGTGAAACTGAGAATCCGTCATCCGACAGGTTGGCGCACAATCGCCGCAGTATTGTCCGCTCGCCTAAGAAGATATTGCCCCCTTCGTCGAAGAATTATGGTGCCGCGGGTTAGAACGCCCCTTACGACTGTCCGTCGTTTACTTCGGCAATTCGAAAAAGACGGGGACCGCCCCCTCATTCGCATATATGTCTGCAGCTCCAAGACCACTCGGAAATTACACGGGCCAGTGTCCGACCAAGAGGCATCAATTTTAATGGCACTGAAATTGTGTCTCGATACACGTATGTGTTGTGATGTGTCCGGTACCGATGTGTGCGTAAAAAAGGTCCTGACAACCTTCGTCGTATCTTCGAACCTATTTAACCGATCTCCAAATTACCTTCATCCAAATTCATTGCTTTGTGTAATTCGTCTTCGAGATTTGAATAATTCTTTTGCTATCAAACAATTGTCTTCCAAGTCAGATAATTACTTTTTCGAGCACAAGTCAAGTGATCAAATCTTTTTTTGTTATTTCTGAACAAGATTGAGTTGAAATATGATTAACAAAATATTGGTACAATATTTTAGGTTAATTCAAAAGATCTTATACAGGTGTGTCAGTTATGATGAAACTTTTTGGTGATGTTAGTTAGAGAAAAAATGGTGAATCTTAAATATTTATTTCATCAATTTTTGGTTCGAGATAAACTGTGAAACCAATCTGTGAAACAACAATCATTTCATTTAAAGTCGTCGATTACGCACTTTCACGGGTTGCGTCAAGATGCAGCTAATTAGCGAGACATAAATGATAATGGATGACATGTGGTTGACGACACGTTGCCAGTAAAGTTAGAACGACATGCTGTTAGTTTTGTCTTGCGGGATAACCTCGGGCGATAAACCGTGTATTTTTTCAACCGCCTTGATTCTTGAACGACAGAATCAGTGACAACGCTTGTGTTTCATAGTTGCGCACGCGTCGGCCTTTTGTCCAGCCATTCTTGATAACTGCTTACGCAAGCAAAAGTCTCATTGACAATGCCAAGACAGAGAATGATTATACATTCGAGAACGCGACATAAAGTCTATTTATCCACAATGCAATAATGTACTTGGCTTTCAGATGCAAAGTGACTTTTGACCCCCCGGATGATTGATTCCTACCTACCAGATTGGCCTCATTTGGTTGCATTTTTTCCACAATCCCGGACGTTTGTTAAAATTGACTCGACGCACCAAGATGACCCGGCTTATTACTTGGAAATAATTATTTCTGATTTTTGAATCGCGACATTATCAGCGCATTTGAATGAATTGTAATTATTGATTCATGACTTTTAATTGTTTGTTCATTAACAACTGGTCGTAATTATTCAACAAAAATTATAAAATAGGTTGGCAATTTTTGCCACGCGTCGACAGATAAGCGCATGGTTCAATGGACGCAAACACATTTCCCCGGATGATTGAAACACAAGCAATAAGAGCATTATAATTTTATCATCAAGTTTTAATAATAAGTTTCATCGGGTGACGATTCACAGTCATTAAATTAGGTCTTTGGCAATTTTTGGTGCGAACATTGTCAAAACTGCGAGTTCGCCGAAATGCTACAATTGTCTTGGCTAAACGAAGTCTCTGTTGTAGCGGAATGGGCCCGACAACTCATCAATATGGAGTAGCTGAGTGTCCAATCCCACAGCAGCCCTCAGGCAGCCTTCGTGAAGGTTACGAGGCGGTCTTCGGACTGTCATTCTTTGATTGGCTTTTATAGAGCGGGCCGTCGTCTTTGTTTCTTTCTTTGCCTCTCTCTTTTTTATAATCTACCGCGTCCCGAGAGACAGCCGTTTTGCTGGCCTTTTTGGCCGCATCTTGTTTGTCGAAAGCATCAACCGCGTGCAAATGGGTACCAGGAAACCATCATTGATTGTCGACCGGCTATCAAGCGACACAAAATTTCTCGACGATTTTTATACATTTCTAAATGCGAGGGATATTAAAATTTGTCAGACTAATCAAAATCAAATTATACTTATTACAGATCCAATCTTGGATTTCATTCCCCAAGTATTCCTGGCATCTTTTAATGGCACGTTACATTTTTACCGTGGCAAAACTCGGGATCGTCCTTTTCTTTTCTGTCCTGGAACAAAGTTGCAAAAACGAGTCGCGACGCAGGGGTCCGGTGTCGTCTATCAGAAAGAAGTCGTCATAAAAATTGTCACCGGAGGGCCATTGTCGCGCTGTTTCTCATCGGACTGGATCTAATGTTACCTGTTGTTTTATTTCATACCGACTTCGCGGTTCCGTGTAATCACATTGTACGCATGACGCATGGAGATAAGGATCGTCGCTGTTGGAAACATTTTGATATCAATTTATGCGTTTGTGTTTCTACACGTTAGGTGTCGTATGATTTAAAGGGTTTGTGAAACTCGTGGGTGGAAAAAACAGGGTTTCGTATGACTCAAGCAACTTTGTGAAGCGCACGATGTTGTTCCACTTTATTTTTTGCGTCTCCAAAAATATGTTTGAAATCGTTCTTACGACGGTCGAAGCGTATAATTTTAACCAAACCAAATAGAAAAATAAAAAATGACAAACAGAAATAACCATTGAAAGTTGGTTATTGATTTTGGACTAGCAGAATAGATATGGAATTGAAAAAATAGGATCGATAGATTATTTGAAACATAAACATATAAATGGAGCAACATGTTGGAACACCATCGAAAACATAAAAGATGTGTTCACGACGACAAGACAACTAATGACGACACAAGAATGATCCAGCCCCATGTGGTTGCCCTGGTCGGCTCGATTAAAAAAGAATCGAGGTCGAGTGGGTCAGGTAGGATTTGCGGGCGTTCGTCACCCCCTGGTGACAATTTCTATTCTTCTTAGCACGCCATTACCTTGACAAAGTGGCCGCCCCCACGGGACGTCCACTTTGCTAGTCAAGATTCGTATGAGTCTCTTTTTCGACTGCTTTCCCAACACCATGATTAAGGAAAATCCGCTGCTTATTTATCAGGCTCGGCGCGGCATATGTTTTAATTGAGGTGCATGTAAATACTGCGTCGACTCAGAAACGAGAGGCAGACTTTAATGGCTAGATAGCATCGCGTGACGATACGTTTTTTATTATGACAAATTACTTTTTAAGTGCATTTTTATAATTGCCTTGGTTAGATTGAAAGATTCCAATCTTGCATCCGACTTAACAAATTGATAAAAATGTCAGTGTTTAGTAAACAAATCAACGGGACGGATGAATACAATCACTCTCGAGTTTACATTAAAGACATTCGAAAAAACTGATGAGGTCATTTTGTATTGGAGAAGTGATTTAAAAAGCAATCAAATTTTAATATCGCCTTGACGACAACTTCCTGGATGCTATAACGCCATTACCATTATCGAGTTTATTACTGTTGCGATGACTGTTATTGATATTATTACCACCATGAGCATCGTTATTGCGAGTTTTTGACATTGTATCGAGCCATCTGCGAGGCACGGACGCAATCCACGGTGGTCCTTATGGTGAACTTAACTCTTCGATTCGTTCATCGGCATAATAACATACGCGCAACACATAGCCCGCAGCTTGAAAAGCAAAAACCGTGATTCTTCTTGTACGCGTTGAGTTTGTTAGCTGCGACCATTTCAATTTCGCCGCGGAGAAACGATAATGCTTACAATTATGCGGATCAATGAGCTATAGCACTATTTATGGCTCTATCAGTTCGCTTTTGCCACCGCGATTTCGTAATTACATCAAACGTTTTCTTTAATCTCCCTTGTAAGTTAGAATTTGTTGCCACTTTCATTGTTTCAGAAGACGAAACGTTTTGTCACGTTCAAGCTGAAAAACAAGATGAAAAATTTTCAAGAAAAAAATGAAACTGATATTTTATACATATGCCACGTCATATATGTTTGACTACCCATATATAATTAAATGCAAATATGATTTTTGGTATAATATTTGCCATATCTACACGGACAAAAATATTTTTTCAAATATATTTAAAATTTATATTATATAAAAAAATATATAAACTTATATATTTCATGTATACATCATATATATTTTAGATATATAAAGCGACAAGATCTTATATGAAATTTTTTGTGTAATATATATATTTAAAATGGGGGGGGGAATTTTTCAAAAATATTTTTTGAAATATATTTTTGTCTGTCTGATAGGACGCAAATTACTTCATACATATATATATATGACATAAATATTAGCATTTACGTCACAAATAAGCCGAAACGTATATTTTTTTATTTATCAACATTGCAAAAATGTTACCATTTTTGTGTACAAACTTACGATGAGTGACCAGAAGTCAATTTTGTGCGGAGTAAATACATGCGGTTCGAATTAACATGCGGTAATTAACGGAGTGCGAGTCCATTAGCGGAAGACAGTCTGAGGACCGGGCCTATATAGTGATTGTTGGTAAGTGGCCATAATTTCGCGGCAAGTTTACCCCGCGCACGTGCTAATAAAGTCGTTTGCCTGGTTGTTTGCGTACGTGCCCTAAGAAGTCAGGCAACAATGAAGATACGAGATCCGTCCGATTTGAACTTCCGAGTGCTTATTGAGACAAAGAGAAATGCCTTTGTTCAATGGTCGTCGTGCTAATCTAGAACTGCCGAGAACTGTATCTTTTACTAATGGTATGCTAATTAAACAAGGTCAGGCTTCCGAAAAAAGTAGATCCTTGTGCTCAACTGTTAATCATTCATCCAAGTCAATATCTCTGTTCAACATTGAAAAGCACTGTTAAAAAATCATCTAAACAAATAGATTTGAAGGCTCAGAAAACTATATGCTAATAGGCTTGTAATCTGTTGAAAAATTGACCCGTTAAAATTCATATGGAGAATTGGAAATTAACAATTGATTTTTGTATAAAATCAGAATAAAATTCAATTTACCTGAGAAACCAGTTTTGGAATCAAAATAATTTTGCGGCTGTTAATTTTCGCCACGGTGGAGTAATCACAGACATGGCAAGCACGTCGTATTGGTGTCGATTACTTTTACAAGCACAAGCGCTGACATATCGTGCTGTTCGTATAGCTCGTCAGCGCTTATGCAAAAGCGAATGCAGACCTCGAAAGCTTTGAATAATGCATGCGCTATATAGCACCGTCGCAATCCAAATATAGGTATATACCATGGTGTGAGAAAATGATTTTTGGCAATGTACAGGTGGAAACCCGCTGATATTTGAGTTATTTATATGAGAACAATTTTCGTCTGTCATGATAATGTGTTTATAACATGTGTAACATGATGATAAGACTCCTCTTAGTGAAAATTAAAATTTCGTTAAAAAAATTGTGTATCATCAAAGAAGTCAGTTTTCAATACTAGAAAAATCGTTTCTGTGTTTTTATTTCTTACTAATCCACACAAACAGGAGTATAAGTCAAAATATTTTGAATATAAGTTTTTATTATTTATTACAATTTCTATTGATAGTATCAAATTTGCATGGAATATATTTTAAATATTTTTGAAAATATATTTTCCCCCTTCTGGCACTTACTTTTATTTTTCTGATTTTTCTTTTCAAAAAAAAATTTATTTGTTTATAATTGATTTAATTGTCGATTCAATCGATTGTTGATGAATAACAAAAAACAATGTGGTTTTTATTTATGAAAAGTATTTATAACTACTGCTTATCGTTATTTCATTGAATCAAAACATCGCATCTAATGTTAAACAAACTTTTGTGTGCAGCTGAGTTGCCTCCGGTTACATTTGAATTTGTCTCTATTGCAAATTTTTCAGAACGTCTTATACGATGCAAATGACAGGTGTATCACAATGAGTAATAACAAATAATTGCTGCGCTCGTTGTATCATTATGCGTCGACGCTTAATGTCAGCGACGAATTATCATAATGTTCAACTGTGCACACAGCAAAACTATACATCCTGAAAATCGTTTTATTCACAATAAACATAATTTTCAGCTTGCAAAAGTGGACGTGAACGTTGTACGCTAATGTCTCAAGGAATTAATATGGTTTTTATACGCACGTTTCTGTGAACGTCTTTATTCAAAATTGCGACTTTGCTGACGTTCTAAGAGGATAAAAATTATTGCCGACTGAAAAAATTGCCACTTCGCGGAACAGTTTTAGAATAATCGTGACATTATCAGCGAGTGACGATATCAGAAGTGAGAAATGTCACTTGTACTAAGAACATCACATCTATCATGACACTTTTCCTATTCTCGTGTACGTTTGATTTATTTTATAATTTTTTCATTTTCCCAGACGTCGCCTACGAACAAAAAAACCGTCACTTGATTAGTCATTAACTCATTTATCATCGAGTTTTGCGTTAATGAATTTTTAATTGGTCGTGTCAAAAGTTGAAAAATCTCGTATGGCGTGCTACTTATTTGTGAGCCTGAAACGGTAATGAGATGCGAAAAGAAATTCATGCATGAATATTCGAGTCGCTTGTACGCCCGAGATGTAAATTAAAATGCGGTCCGAGGATATTAAAGGACGGTCCTTGTACCTAAAAAAATATATACATCAAGAGACATATGATGACAAGTGTGATAGATAATGAGTGATGTGTATTTGAGAGTAATTTCTCTTATCTTGCAGAAACACATGTTCGGCATTTGCGTGCCTCGGATTGCGAGTATCCGGTAGTAAATCGTCCACTTTTTTAAGAACAAGCGTTAAAACTCAAGTGATTACCGCAGAATTAATGAATTCAATTTGAATTCAATCGAAAAAAATGTGCTACTTTTTACAGTTTCGTTAAATATATTCCATTTACAAAATTCTCTTACGTCAAAAAAATTATAATCACTTCAGTAAAAAAAGTTGTTGCACAAAGTTTTTGAAAAAAATGTATGAAAAAATATTGACAGAGAATGATAAATAAAAATTTGTTTCAATACCATGATAGGAAGATTGTGCAAAATAAACGTGCTTGAGCTTAGCATGGGTACGAGATATTTTCTTTGCAAGTATAAAAGTGCGGTCGTGCACAGTGATAGGGTATGAAATGCGACTGCAAAACAAGACGGCCACTGTGTACTGCCAGCCATCCGTTCGTCCGCATGTCCGTGTCTCCTGCTTTTTGTCATTGGCTCGTTGACGGCAGTACCGAGGCTGAAATAAAGAAACGGAAAACAAGATATCAAGCCAACTGGGCAACCCTTTCCTCAAATGACGACGGAGCCCGAAAATGCTCCGCCTTTTTTATTCCCTCGGCTTTTTATCCTCCGCGTCGTGTCCCTTATGTAATTATAATACACAAAGAGATTTATTATTTTAATTTTGCTTTTAAGAACCTCACGGTTCATTATATAAACGATTTCACAAAAGCCAGTTTCAATCTCCAGTCGTGTAAAATAATCTGTATTCCAAAAAAGTGAAAAGAACAAGAGCAAACCCACCTGCATTGAATTATTAACATTTAAAACGTAATCTATTCGGCGTAATGTCAATCCGGTGTGTTTATTCACTGAATTTAATGCGCAAAATGTCTGTGCCCTTAATTATTATTAACGAGTGTTTTTAAAACCATTTATTTGAGCCTTAATCTCAACACATCATCATTGCGTCGCATTTTCACGCGCGATTTGTAGTATGTAATCCCCGAAACATTATTGACGCGTCGTTCGACAAAATGTTGGACGATCACATCGAAAATTCATTCACAGTTAAACGTATATTTCTAGTAATCCACAACACTTTGCTGATGCGGACCAACAAAAACATTGTTCACCCCGCTGGTATTAATTTTCAATCGATTAATAATGTTGATTCGGGTTAAAATGCACGGCTGATGATTTTGCCATGATTTTTTTTTGATGATTTTTTTTCTCTTAAAATGATACGAATTTTCGAGGAATTATTTTTACTCAAAAAGTTGATATTTTTATTTACCAATCCCGTTTACGAATATCAAAATAATGTTTTTTGGTCGAGCAATCATTATGTTTTGGAGAAACATTTTTTTTAGACTGTGACAATGTTTGTGTTGTAATTAGGCTCATCTTGGAGTAAGTTACTGGCATGAACGACTGCGAACACCCCTGGGGCCGACAAACGGCGCGTAACTAACCTCACGCACGCTTCACGCATTGACGTGACTGCACACTGCTTTCATTCATCCTGATTTCACTCCGGTCCTACATGTATGATTTCATGGACGTTCATGCGTATCTTCTAACTACATCTTTGGTTCTAACAATCGTTTTTTAACTTTCACATAATCATGTGCAAATTCCTAGTAATCGTCATTCTAAATGACATTCGATTGAGTGGTAAAAAATGTTTGCAAATTCATGCCTAAGTCGCTTTCATAAATGTCTTGGTTATATAGGCTAAATTATGAAACTTACAAAAAAAAATCATGGCATCAAGCTACGCGGACTATGTCTAACCAAGCACAGAAAAAAATGAGAAGAAATGAGAAAATTAAACAAACAAATCATCAAAAATTAAAAAAAATGTTTTACAGAAATTTATTCGTCAGTAAAATAAATTACTTGACGTTATAAAGTATATGAAGTGTTACATAAAATCTACCTGCAAAAAATATTCAATGGAATAAAAAAAATAATTTTTTTTCGTTTAAAAAAATTTCGTTTTTTTTTAAATTTAAAAAAAAAGTTATTTTCTGCAAAGTTGTTCCGAAATTTCTGGATAAATCAAGACGATATATTTTCTTTGTCAATTTGCTCTTAGATTTATCTACGGTTATTTATCACAACATCCGAATAGAAAAATGATCGTTATTCAAAAAAAATATAATAATTCAATTTTAATCGGTTTTAGTTAAAAATCATTTCCGAAACGTTTCCACAGTGGAAATTATTCTTAGTCGTAAAGTTATTAACGCGAGATTTATGGGCAATGTCATTAATGATAAGGCGTCTCCGCATTGAGAGTAATCTGGTGCGAAGAATAAAATTTGTTACGATTACGTGAATTTATAATTATCTATTCTGTTTAACGGCTAATGAACAAGCGAACACATGTTACACTTTGAGAAAACAAATGCTACAAGAGCGTGTTTGTATTGATAAATGGCACGGATCGATTTATATTTGTCGACAAAACAAAGTACGTCTTTGTAAGCGTGATGTGTCTCTGATTTCATTTGATTCTTATTTCGCAAAAAAGTCGCATGGCCGAGATTACGGTGTCGTACGACTATCAGGCTTGAACTTTTATCAAGGACGTAAATAATATTTTCCAAGTAGGTTGAAAAGTGTCGAAGAGGCAATAATAATTAATGTTCTGCGATAGCCAGTTGTAGCGAGTTAATCGAATGACACAGACTGATCGATGTCATAGGCCGGTTGTCTTTGCGATAACCTTCCGCGTGACATCTATCGGACACGCCGCGTTTATCGAACTTCAGCGAACATTGCCATATGCACCTCTTTCTTTACAAAACCATATCGTTCCTCGATAGTGCATATTATCGTCATAAATGTGTCCTCTAATTGACTTCTACGCGAAAAAACAATTTTTAAAGACCAAGTATTTTATTATTCTTGTGTAATTCGCTCGCTTGTTTTTGAAGATAATTTTTTAGATTAAAAAATGTTACGTTTTCAGAGTAGAATCACATTTTTCTGCTTGTTCAAATTATGTAAAAAATAAATGTGATCATTAAATTTTAGGAAAATCAAATTGTTACCTATTCAAATAAAAACATTATAAAGCAGTCATAAATATAAAGTTTTTCACAATATTAATTAATTTTTAACCGAATTAAACCTTTCGGAGTTCCCAAATCACAAAACTCGCTTAATATATTAAAAGTCGAGTATACTTTTCTTTTATTTGTGAATGGAAAATTTTAATTTGAGCAAAAAAAAAAAACTGCTGGTTGAAGGAATGAAAAATTAACTGTTCAAGTTTCACAGAAGGAAAGAAAGAAACGGCAGGTACGTTTTAATATTCACAGAGAAAAAGAGAAGTTATGGGAGGTAGTAATGAAACAGCTTTGATGCAGCGCGCGTCGACTGTTGATCTCCTTGTAGTCTTTTATGAGAAAGCGACTTGTATTCTATTAAACGCGGGTGTTACGATGTCGTCGCGTCGACGCACGTATCCCGTGAGGATCAACCCTTTAGCGAGCCCGCATAATCCACGACCCCGTAGAGACCCGTACCAAATTAGAGACCCCTTTCTAATCCAGCATCTTCCCATCGTCGCTTATGATTTAGAACAAAATTATTAGATACTGGATCCAATAATGCAAACCACGAAATTCGCTCGGCGACAAAACTAAGATCAGCAGAGCAAACGAATGAAATATATGATGCCAAATTTTGATACCTTATTTACTGAGATAAATATTTTGGAAAAACTGCTATAGTTTATAGGGACGCGGCTACACCAAGCCATTGTTCTAATATTTTTCTATAAACTAGAGAAAAAATCATACTCATCTATAGGAAAAATTGTTTGAATCTTAAACGATTTTAATAAGAATTTTTAATTTCTCGAAGTTAGTCGTATACAACTTTTCCTATAGTTTATAGAAAAATATTAGAACAATGCTAGGTGTAGCAGCGTCCCTATAAATTATAGCAGTTTTTCCAAAATATTTTTCTGCGTGCGAAATTAAGCATAATAATAAATTTCTGGTTGCACATATGTATGTTTGGTCTGATAAGTGAAATGAAATTGAATTTTGAGAATCTGCGTCAGAAAAGAAGAGCGAACCGCGAAAAAAAAAAAATTATCAGGTTTATAAATAAAATTGTTATCAGCTTTTGGAGTTGTTTTCAAATTGATTAATCATTTCGTAAGATTTTGTCATGTCTCTTTTGGGAGTGCGACTATCAGATACGCAATCTCTCAGCTCTGACAATCTGGTCGCCCTCGTGTCCAAGCGAACGGCGTATCACGATAGTTCATTTTCCGTCGAAGTTATCTATCCCGCAAATATATATTAATGCAAGTGATATATCGGCGAGCTCGCGAGGGACAAAACCTTAAATATTGGATAAGTTAGTCCACACTCGACCCAGTGGGACCGAATCTTTGTGATGGATGGTTCGGCGCTGACTGTCATAATAACTTCGAATATACTTTCCATTTGCCCTCTCTCACATAAAAAGAACTGGCTTTGCAAAAATACGATATTTATTAAAAGGCCTTTTCTCGGAATCGTCAGTCCGAGACTCTTACGATCTCGCTTGCTTTAACTTCCACTTCACACGAATCCAATTCACAAAAAAAAAAAAACATGCCATCACATTGTTTAAAAAAGCAATTATCATATGGCCAATTTCTAATTGCAAATGGCGCAGAACGAGATACTTATCAATTATCTTGATCATGACGTGCTGTTAGGCGCAAGCAAAATTTGCATAAAAAACTTCAATGGCTTGGCAATTGAATAGAGCACGATGCGACGGGCACGAGCGGAATGATGCCACCCGCACAGCGGGACGCTCTATCGAAAATAAGATTGCATGTCCTCGAGACGTACATCGTGTTACAAGTGCGTCAAAGTGATGCAAACATTGGGCTTTGGCAATATCTTTGCGCGACTTTAAATTAATGCTGCACATTTTTTCACATCAATTTCATTCGCGAAAAAAATTGTGATTCGCAATTTCATTATTAAATGCTAACGCCAATTCAAAAAGTTTGCAATTAAAATTCCTTTTCATCCAAAATTATATTTCATCAAAAACGAAATCATTAGCAATCAGCTGGTGGAAAATTTTCTAAGAACTTCTCTTAGCATTGGTTTATGCTATGGCTTCATAAAAGGCGCAATAAAAATTGATAAAGGGATGAAGAAAAATGGTAATTAGAACGGGTATATTAGTCTCAGGACAGGCGTCATATTGTTTAGCTCACGGCTGAGTATCCAAGGGGCTGAGCTTATACAAGTTTACATTTCAGGTTGTCGTGTCTTCGTTTTTCCGGGCGGATCGTAAAACTGCTCGTGAAAAAGGCTCGAAGGCAACGTGGTGCATGCAAACTGGCGTTAATGGTCCGGATGGCTTTTGTTGTTTTTAATTAACCCTTTCTTCTGAGCAAGGAGTCAGACGCTGGCTCGCGGAGTGAAATACTTCGCGCCCTCTTTTTCGTCGGAGTCCCACGAGAGATGTAAATACGCGGCAATCGCACCTCAGAGACGAAGACTGCTTGGCACGGCACTCGGACAATTACGGTCTTGTTCAATTATCCGACGTAGTGCACCGCTGCGCTCTTTCCGTGTGCTTTCCCGTTGGCTCTCCTTTTTTGTCTCACTTTTTGTACCATTATTAATTATATATTCCGTTTAGTCACGAAGTTAAACGTAATTGGGGGGTTACGCGTATTTCAGGGTAATTATTTATTATTGATGAGCGAGCTGCGCCTACCAAATGACCGTTCGACGTTTTTGAGCCACGTTACGAATGTGTACAAATTACGTTCGGATACATTATTGTAAATGCAATCTGACGCGAGATTAATGTCCAAGTTTCCGAGGAAGTGCGCCGAGCATTTTCGTAATTATGTGTTTTAGCGACGATTTATTTTAATTTCATTTAAAAATTATAACCCGACTTGGCTCGGAATGGTGAATTATAGAATAATCGGTTCCTAGTAGAATCGTCAGTTGATGTTTCAAATTGTGGATCGACTCGATTGATCGCGTGATTTTGAAGATCGGCCGGGTTTAAATTGTGGACGGTTGGAATTTCTGAAATATAAATCTGTGATAAATTTTGGAACTGAAGAGTTTGAATAGGCTTTCATTATTTGAAAATAAGATTAATGAAATTGGCAATGATGTAAAGTTACTGTTTAGCTAGTAAGAAAAATTTTCAATTAATAAAAGAACTGTTTTGTTAATATCAGAAGAAAAGTTCCAACTGAGAATAAGAACCTTATAATTTGAGTGTCCCGCGACTCTGAATCAGTCGTTATTGAAGTTGAAAGCTGAAAAAGTGACGTTTATTAAACATCTTTGACGTGTATCGCAATCCGTGAAGACGTCGCTGCGCTTGACACGTGTTCGGCATAATTTAAGCGTTCGAAATTTTTGACATTCCTATTAATTGGCGTGAAACGTGTAAATTACAAATCGCCGTGCCGGTGAGTTGTGTAATTCACGAGAGCGAACAAGATGCGAGGGACACACACATGGTGTACGTTATTTGCGTCAGTGACGACACGTCATGAGCCTGAAGGAAATCTTGACACGTTTCAAACAGTCAAAGAAGCGTACAAGAAGGGGTTATGCGTCGGCGCTTTGTCGTGGTCACGGCGGCTGTCAATCACCTGCTGCAAAAGCCGACGACACATTTAAATCTTCCAAATATATTTTAATTTTAGAATCATATTTCGTTTTTTCGAGAAACGATAAAAATGAGAATATATACTTTGTAATTTTCACGTGTAATTAATACTATAACGGTACAAAATTAATTTTTTTTGTGAAATTATTTATTCTCGCTAATACACCGGGAAAAAAGTAGGGTTTAAACTGGTTTAAACTGACAGGAAAAAAAAAAAAACAATTGACAAAACGTTGTCAGGCTAACTAAGTGTTGAGCTTGACTTTAACATGAACATGTTTGTTGTAATGTATTTATTAATTGTTTTAAATTTTGAACGTAGTTATGCCAACTGAAAATAACAGATAAACAAAATGACAATTCAAGTTACATTTTGACATTAGCCTAACAACTTTTTTTTCCGGTGTATTTTGAAATTAAAAAGTTAATTTTGATAGGTATAAAATTTATATGGTGTAAAAAGTCATGAAGCAAACGTGCATGTGATGAATTTACTGATACATTCTAAACAAAAAATAATTTGATGTTTTTATTTGTACATCGATATTATAGTAAACACATACTGCGTCCAAAACAAATTGATTCAATTCTAATTGAGTGACAAGAGTATATTATAAAACGGACAATGAATAAATTTGATGTTTGATCGATATGATTGAATTCGTGTTGTGGGACACTTATCAAAGAGGAAAGATTCTTCGCGAGTTAATGAGATGGGTTTATAAATGTGAAATGTCAAAATGGAGACGAGTCGCGCGAACATCAAGCATTATCGTTGAAAATAAGAATTAATGTCCAGCAAGTGCGAGATGAGCGTCTCGTCGAAAAGCCAAAGGAATGAGGAGACGAGAGATTGATCAGCGCGATTAATCAATGTAAATGATTCTGGAGGGACTCGTCGATAAATTACGCGCACGGACAACGAGGAGAAAAAAATTATCGTCCATAAAGGTCGAGGCAAGAGGACGATCGATTTTTCCTTCTCGCTTGTTGTACTCAAAAACTTGTGTTTATCCCTTACAGAAAATCACTACAAACAATTTGGAAGTTACCATAATTTTTTCAATTTAAAGTTTCTAGATTAAAGTTTGAAAATTTTGATAGAATAAATCGTCATTTTGAAAATTGATGCTGTAACTTTACATATTTTGTTGATATAATCAGAACTACAAAAATGTGCCATGATGATGCCTTCATGATATAACTACCAACTGAAAAGACTATGAGTATGTTTACTAATAAGAATAAAAATTGAATATCTGCTCTACAATTACTTCTGTTATTCAAAATAAATAGTTTCACCCCTCTTTCATATGAATGTCTGTTTAAGATATCAAATTTACGGGAGTTCTTCAGATCTGAATCAAATTGTGTTACAATTCCTTAGTACACAGTATTTTGGTTGGAATAGTATCCAAAAATGAATTTCCCATATCTGATATGTATAGTATGGTTATTTAGAATAGATATTGTTATCAAAAAAAAACATTCTGTCTACGATGTTTGTATTCTCAACATTGTTATAAAATTCAATTACCGGTTAAAATTGCGACTGTCGTCGAAATGCATCTTCTCACGGAAGATATAGGCGCCTCTTTAAAAAGCTTACAGACCAACCGGTCTTGGTTGGGTGATCTTACCCTGCGATATTATTTAATTACTTTAACCCAATTACAACAATCCCGCCTTACAATATCATCTGACATTCCAAAATAATTCAAAGAAAAATATGTTTGAAAAAATAATTATAGGAGTCAAATCTATTTACATCGGTCCACAATGTAAAATTAGATTTGAAATATTTCAAGTGAGTCATTAATTCTATTTTTGAAATTAATTAATTTTATTTTTTAAGTTCAATGAATTCCAACATACAGAACAAACGTTTAAAAAAATTAATGTTAACAACAAAATGATCAAATGTTATTTTAGGAAAAAACCATCTTTTTACATTGTGAAAATGAAATATGACATGCCAATGACTTTTTTTTATAAATCGATTTTTATTACATTCTTAAAAAATCGTTCTGCTCAGTCTGTAAAACCTCAGATTTTCAACTCAAAACTACATTTCTCATTCTTTAAATATTTTTACTATCATTCTAGTATGAAAAATTGCCTATAATATCCCAAATTTAAAACCCAGTTAAATAATTTTCAATATTGAATTTCAGAACATTTCAATGCCTTTCCACTATTCAAAATTAATGTATGTTCTGAACTGCACCATATACCGTATAGCCGAAAGCAGAAAAGTCAAGTAGTTGACAGAATGAACAAGTTATCAAAAGGGAGAAACTGATAAGAAGCTTAGGTGAAACAAGCCGAGTGTTAATCAAAAATCTTGCCTCTCTTTCATTCTACCTTGAGTCATTTCTCGTATTCCGTTGATTCCGTTGCTCACGACAAGAGACAAATAACTGCTCGTTGGTTAACAGCTTGGATCAAGGATCCGGGGTTTCGGTACATTAATCTGTATCAGCCGACGTCATCAATATTTAATCGTAATCCAGCAAATTGCCGTGTGTCTATACAGTGCCAGTCCTGCATGGATCTTGACGGACTGCGAATGCCAATACAAGTTATCCAATCATGTGTATATAGCTGTGTTCAAATACGACGAGCATTAATTTTTATAAACTAATGTATATAGATACACCCATACTTATTTTGAAATCACAGCAATCGATTATGCATCGACTACACGTGTAAAAAAAAGATAACAATATAAAATTAATTAAAGATTCCTCACAGTAAAATGTATTTATCTTTCTAAAAATATTGAAGAAATTTCACTCTTAACGAATTTGTTTTACAATAATAAAGAGAAGAGAGAATTCTTCCTTCAGAAAATTTAAAAATATACATAAAAGATCTGTTTGAAACATTTTTCTATTAGTGACTGATGGTCTTGTAATCGTAGAAATAACTTTCATTTTGATCCTGTAAGGGAAGTAAGGTAAATAGAAAATTGATGTAAAAATGCATTGAATCTAAAAATAAAATTGCAGGTTCATTCAGTATTAAAAAAAAATCGGTCGAATCACATTAAGTATAAACTCTTCAAAACTTCTTGAAATCAAAACCTTGAGGTATTTATTTTTACATTTGTCTATTTTTT
>JAAMPD010000343.1:0-59114 GCA_025266255.1 Trissolcus basalis | reverse complement strand
CCATACATTTAGTTAAAAAGAAGTTAAAAATAGTATACATAATTATCTAGTTTCATTCNCTATTTAAAAGTTAAAAAATTGAGGTTAAGAAATAAAAAAAGTTTTCTTTTTTTCAAGCCAAACAATGACGTGATTTCGAAATAGACTTTACGTAAAAAATAAATGAAATTAGAAATTTTATTTCAAATAATAATTTAGAAATAAGTATTTATCACAAGATTTTTATCGTTCTTCAATGGTTTTGTTTTGAAAATTCGTCAATCATCCCAAGGCGACATCTCTAGTTTCTTCAAACGTTTGCTAGGAGCATTTGCCATTTGCCAATTTGCTCCTTATTTCCCCATTCCTTATATTGTCTGTTATTTTCCCGCGACTTGTTAGCACTGACCTAACCTCAGAAATCAACGAAGAAAACTCTGTCAATAAAAATGACAAAATTTCTTAAAACCAAAGACGCCCTCGAGCGTTTTATGGAATGTTTGCAGTGCAAAAAATGGTAATTTAAAAATAGAAACATACATTCGTAACATATTCCAGGGATAATAAATGATACATAATTAAAAAATTTAGCTGTGAAATTTGACAGCTCAAATAATAACAAAAGTAAACAATGTTTTTCCACACTTATTACTGTAAAATATTACTATCTGCACTAAATGTTTTATATTTCAAATAAAAATCATTCTATTTTGACAGCAAAAAGTTGGTCTCTGATCCGGTAAGGTTGGTCACCTGCGACCATTTTTTTTGTTTCAAATGTTTGCCCCAGGATTCCGAGACATGTTTTCACTGTGGAGTTCCTATAAAACCAAACGATGGGCAGTCTGACTTTGTCGTTCAGAGTCTTGTCAAAAGCAGCATTGACTTGTACAATCTAATCAGCGAAAAGTGAGAATTTTAAATCATCTTCTGATTTTTATTTATCACGTTCACCTTTTAAGTTGATGTTAAAAATAACAGTTTTCCTACAAAAACGTATATGAATGATTCTTTTGAATTAATTTCATTTTTATATTTTAAAGAAAATACGCAGAGAAGGAGAACACATCTGAAAATGTAAAAGCAATTAATCCAAAAACTAGAAGACCTTTAAGAAAATTGGCAAAACAAAATGAAAGCAAGACAGATAATGATGCTAAAAGTGTGTCATCAATTGCCAAGTCCAGTAAAGTGAGCACCTCGAAGGAATCTCTGTTCACTGAATCGGAGGATACTGTTGTGCTTTCAAAAAAAGTTCTCCAAAATTTGAACAAAGTCAATCGCAAGGGCGAGACCGCACTACACACTGCATGTACAAAAGTAAATATGTTTTTTCTTTCAAAATCCAAAAATTTTTTGCACCCTAAAATACAAATATTGTTTAATCATTGGTTTATAAATTATTTCAGAATAAAGCAAATGTCGTCAAAGCTCTCTTAGATGCCGGAGCAGATCCCAATACCAAAGATTATGCAAAATTAACACCATTGGTAAACCATTTTTTTTCTTTTAACAATTGAAGGGCCGGATTGAATAACTGGTCGAGCGCTCGAGAAGTTATGTTTTCAAAACTAAAAAGAGCCAAGAACATTTTTTATTTCGATATACTTTGAGTAGCCAAGTTGTTTGTAATGATCTAAAAAACAATTTGGCTACTCAAAGTATACTGAAAACAAAACTTTTCTCGATATTGTTTACAGTTTTAAGGTTTAATTATAATTTAAAGAACTTTTGTATTTCAATTAATGACACGTTTTTTTTCTTTAATATTTACATTTGTACAGAAAGAAGCTGCGAGTTATGGGTATTACGAAATCTGTGAGATGCTTTTGCAAAGTGGAGCCTTGCCAAACACTCCTGGATCAAACAACCAGACGGCTTTGCATGATGCAGTAATACGAAACAAAATTAGAGAGGCCGAATTGTTGATTAAACACGGTGCGAATACTCATGCCAGAGACGATCACGGAAAAACACCACAGTAAGAAAATTCTAAGCTAATATATAAATTATGAAATTTAAAATTTTGAACTCAAATTAATTTTGTTTAGAGATTATTGTACATCTGAAGAGATGCGCGAGGTCCTGACAAGCACAGCAGATTTAAGTGACGAACTTTCTCAACACAATAGATCACTGAATGCAACAATTCTCAATGCAACGTTGGATACCAATCGAGTGACTGTGTATGCAATCGATTTGGAAAAAGGCAACATGGAATTGTTAAAAAGCGTCGCTGCCAAGCACAAGTTTGATATTGTTACGAGTCTGAGGTTTGAACAAGTTTCAATCTTGTGTCATTTTATTTTTATACTCACTTTTTTTACGTGATGAAAAATGGTTCTTTTAGGAAAGAAGTTACACATGTGATTGTTAAAACCAACAACGAAGGAGCCGCAGAACTCTGTTATGATGTGTGTCTAGCAATTTTGCAAGGCATTTGGATCCTCACGTTTGACTGTACGATTTTTATCAGTACTTTTTTCTATGACTTTTGTGTGCTTTATAAAATTATATTTCCATTCTTTTCAGGGATTAACTTTTTGGCGCAAAATGATGATTCTGAGATAGAATATAATATATTTGAAGTCCAAATGATCGGTCATACTCTAGAAACTCCGAGGAAAGCTCGTGAAAGTGCTCAGAATAAGGTGATATAATTTGAATTTTAGATTTTGTCGTATAATTTATTTTTAATTTGTTTGTTCTTTTTGTTTCAATAATTTAATTTTTGATTCTTTTGCAGAATCCTCGTCTGTTTGATAATTGTACATTCCACTTTGCCTTGAACAATCAACTTACTTATTACGTTGGTAACATGAAACTCACGAAAGAAGAAATAATAAATCTTGCTGTCGCTGGCGAGGGAAAAATTTTGAAACGTATGCCTCGACCCGAAGACGTCACTGATGAAGATATTGTGCCTTTTCATGTTAGTGAAAAACCTGACCATCCACTCCACAAGTGTTCGCATTATATAATCTACTCCCCAGGTAAAGACGAGCCGAGGATAAAATACACAATGAAAAATATCAAAACACTGCCTCTGCTCTGGTTTATTGAGAGCATTGAAAAGTTTCAGTTCATGGACCCAGTCAATTATGGATTGGGAATGTTCTGAAAAATTATTGACCTTCATTGGATGACTTATTTAAAGGATTTACTGTTACTGAAAAAGTGATTTGCACGATCAAAAATGTACCTAATATTAAAAAGTAAATTAAAAATTAGTTTTCTAAAGTATTTCTTCAATTTTTGTATTGTACAATGAGATAGTATGAAATATTGTTAACATATCTGAATAATAAACATGAAAAGATAAAAGTATACAATTATATATATTTAATTATAATGTATATGTTTTTATAATTATTCCATGAATAAATGATCTCTCATTTTTTCTATAAATATAATTCAATTACTTCTGATCATGAAACCAAAATACAATAATTTTAATACTATAATTTACTCTTTGAAATTCGAATTTATTTTTTAAAGAAATATGTTTAAAAGGATGTCAAACCGGAAGTTACCGACATTACAAATTTGTTTAATATTATTCAACAATTGGATTGCAAATTAATTCAACGAAAATAGCGCTACTTATTCAGTTTTCTTAAAAATTCTTAATAAAAAATAAAAAATTTTAATTATAAATTGTTCAAGATTAATGGGAACTACTTTTTTAGGTGAATGCTGATAGGTCTCAATTTTTTTTGTTCACATTGCTTATCAATCAATTTTATTATATTGTGCTAAATATTTTCCCACGATTCTAGATAAGCACTCTTCTCTTTTCTTTTTTTTTTTTTTTTGTTTTTTTAGATTGCAATGATAATTACAATTTGTATTAACAAAATCTCTAACTGCATGACAGCAGATTTTACACATGCTACAGAAAATTTCTTTGATACTTCAAACAGATTTTATAAAAAATTTAAAATCTATTAGAATTTATTTTTTGCCAAAATGTTGGTACCACTTGAAGCGGCTTCAAATATATACAATGAAACATAACCTCAAAGATAAAAATTGAGAAGATCAAAATTAGGAGAAATAAGGAACCAGTTAATTATTATCAAACGAAAAGATGCAAAGGATAAATAAAGTTAGGTGTCATATGACAACATTTTTAAGTGCTCCAAAGAGGAATGACGTTTTACGAAGAATGTTTAGCACCGAAAACACTACAGCGAGCTCTGATAATCCAGACGACAAAAGTAAACATTTGAGTGGATTCGCAAAATCTGTCCATCAGCATGAAGAATTGCTAAAAACTCAACCCGTTAAACAAACCTTCCCGGAGATGTTACGTCATTCAAAATTTATGGATGTAAGTATCAAAATTTTAATTGAATTTCTTAAATTAATTTTGTATTTCATTATGTATTTCCATTTACTTTTGTCCATCATTTATTTACCTTTTTTTTGCTTCGTCGTTTTATATTGTTTTATTTTAATACAAGTAAAAATTATCTATTCCGTTTGTTTGTTTTTTTTCAGTTAGGAAATCCAGTAGGAAAAATAGTAACAGGGAAGATCTATCACGTGAACGGAAGCGATTTGTATATTGACTTTAACTGGAAATTTCATTGCGTGTGCAGAAAACCTTTGAAAAATGCAGAGTAAGTGGATGTGGAAGTTGATTTTCCTTCAATCAATAAAAAAATAACAAACTTATAAACAATTATTTCCGCTTTACAGAGGTTACGTAAGAGATGCCATCGTCAGATTGAAAATTAAAGATCTAGAACTGTCGTCACGGTTTTTGGGTGCGGAAACAGATCTTACGCTTTTGGAAGCTGATTGTACACTTTTAGGATTAGTTTCAACGCCGTTTAATGTTAAAGCTGACCAAAAAATTGGTAGTAAAGAATATAGCAATTAAACCAAAAGTACATCTCGTTTTTGTTGAAAAAAATTATTTCCACTACACAGAAGTACATGAAAACATTGCATAAAAAATCTATAGTGGATGTATAAAATACATATAAATCATTATTGTTTACAAAAGGAAAAAAAACTATGGAGGACTCTAAAACTAAACAAAATAAGAAAGTAATAAAATATTTAAATTTTCATCTGAAATATTGATAAAAAACATACACCATTCGAAAATATACAAATTTTATTCAAAATATAACATTTGTTATAAAAAATGTTGCGTTTTAAAAAGTGCAATTGTAATCGAATTTTTCATATACAGAAAAAGAATATGTTATTCGTCTGTTATATAATAACAGATAACAAACATTTATGAATGATCGTTTCAAAGAGCTTCAACCATTACTGCAATACCTTGACCTCCTCCAATACAAGCTGACCCGATGGCGAATTTTCCTTTATTACGTCTCCTAAAAAATATTAATCAAAAAATATGAAATGAATAAACTTTCACAGATTTGAATTTCCAAGTAATTTTATATTTATGAAATATTCACCTGAGTTCGTGAATTAGATGTGCGGTTATTCTAGATCCTGAAGCTCCAAGAGGATGTCCTAACGAGATCGCACCTCCGTCCATATTCAATTTATTCATATCAAGACCCAAATCTTTTGCACAAGCCAAAGTTTGAGCACCAAATGCCTCGTTGATCTGAATTAAACCAAATTTTCAAGTTTCAGTACAAATATTAATAGAATATATTCAAGATACATAATTATATAATATATCAAATATATTTCAAAGAAGATTTATGTAAAAATAAATATGAAAAATACCTCAATCATCTCCATATCGTTCAATGTTTTTCCTGTGAGTTTGAGTATTTGTTTAATCGCTGGAGCCGGTCCGATTCCCATGATAGACGGATCAACTCCAACAGTTGTGTAGGCCACGAGTCGGGCTAGCGGTTTCAAATTTTCTGCCTTGACTGCTTCTTCACTTGCCAAAATCAATGCTCCAGCACCATCGCAAACTCCCTAAATTCAATCAAAAATATCCGATTAAAAATTAAATCCAACAATGTTTAAATTTGCATTTACAAACTGATTTGTATTTCTTTAAAATACTGAATCATTTGTTTGAAAAAAATAATGTAATCTAATTATAAAAAAAAGAAATATATTTTACTGAAGCAGATCCAGCAGTGACCAATCCATCCTTTTTGAAAATGGATTTCAGTTTCTGCACATCCTCAATCTTGGTCTGGGGACGTGGATGTTCATCAACTTCGATGACCATCTCTCCTTTCTTTCCTTTCACCGTCACAGGTGCCATCTCTTCCTTGAACCTTCCAGCGTCCTGTGCTGTAAACAAAAAATCTAAGTGTTTAAACAATTCAAACCGAAGTGACCAAAAATTGTACAATGAAAAAACAGGATTTGAAAAAAGTTGTTACCAGCTTTCCACAACTGTTGACTTCTCAAGGAAAACTGGTCCACCTCGTCTCTGGTGATACCATATTTCTCGCCAAGTTTCTCAGCGGTCATTCCCATGGGAAGGCCACAGTGCGTGTCAATCAACCCAAGCCAAAGGGCATCCTCGAATTCGTACTTTTGTCCAAGTGCGGTTCCAAATCGAATGTTTCGAACCACGAATGGAGTTTGGCTCATGTTCTCTGCTCCACCTGCCAATACGATTTTTGATTCTCCAACGGCTATGCTCTAAAAGGAATGTTTTATGAATTATTATTTAAATAACTAATCAAATTAACAATGAACTAAAAAAGTATTAAAATATAATTTTCACTATCAGACGAATATTATTTTTACATTGTTATATATTGTATATACAATAAATATATTGTTAAATTATTATTATTATTATTTGAATTTTAGAAATATATTCAAAAATTTTAAGTGGAACTTTTTTTTAAATTGTAAACCTCATCTCAAAAAGTGGACCGAATCAAATTTGTTTTCTCAATTTTTGGTATTCTCTTCTAATTTGATATTCTCTTTTAACATTGTCTTTTATCGTTATTTAATTAAAAGATTTTCATTAATGTTCATATTATGTTATAATATTTTCGTGGCATTACTTGAGCAGCATTAACAATCGATTGGAATCCAGACCCACAAAGTCGGTTGATTCCCAGAGCCGGTCGGTCTAATGGGATGTCACACTTTAGAAGAACATGTCGTGGCATAAAAGCTCCATCAGATGACGAAAACTATAACAAAAAATTGATCATTATTATTTTGAACAAATAACCAATAGTTTTGAAAAATTGACACAAGTTATCAAGATTAAGATTAATGATGATGAATCACAAACAAGATTGAACTATGTCCTCCATGAGGATTGTTTTCGATCTTTGTTCAGAGTCAAGTTCATTAGATCAGATAATTCATAAACATTCTTTCATCTTTTTATGTAACCCAATGAATTCAACAACAATTATTCAAGTTTTTTTTATCCACAATGATTTGACGTGCAATCCATTTTAGATGATTTGATTAATTTCTTATATTTATATTCATTATTGTTTCTTATTTTTTCATTGAATAAAATTTTTATATTTTTACACAAAAAAAACAAAACCTACAGCAAGGACGTTTCCAAAAATAACGTGATCGATTTTTTCTGGCTTCAATCCTGCAGAAGCTAAAGCAGCTTTGGATGCAACGACAGACAAATCGGTTGTACTCTTGTTGACAAACGCTCCACCCATTTTTCCAAAAGGTGTCCGCTTTGCAGCGACAATAAAAATTCCTACAACATTTTTCAATATTCATTATTACAATAAAATAAAAACACTCATGATTTTATATAATTTCTTCATTTTGTCATATTTGTAAGAATTTTGTTTACCTTTTGTGATAACAGACATGATGATTCTGGTTGTTTATCTACTGTGGTAGCACTTTTTTGTAGAAAAAAATATTTGACAAGTGCAAAAATATTGTGTATGTACTGTTTGCGTTTTTGTATGACACTTTTGGACTGAGCAGTTGTAAGTCTGCGTATTCGGTTCGTTGTCACGAGTGGGGTCGGACTTACAAATCATGGTCCAAAGTCCAACGAGACTCTTCAATATAAATATCTCCATGGTTTTATTTTCAATAAAAAAACCGCAATGTTTTCTGCAAAATATTAACATTTCATTACTACAAATCAAAACATTTTATATGTTTTATATTTTATATTTTACATTTCTTATATATATAAACGTGAAATGGGAAATGTAAACAATGTTTTGTTTACATTCAGTAAATATTTTCATGAGGTTAAATAACCGGACAATTTTTAATAACAAATTGAAAATCGACATAATCAATTTTTTCATTCTAGATCTTTTTCTGATATTGTAAACGAATTAAAAAAATCATTTTGTCAAAAAAAAAAATTGTTTGACATCTATAAATTGTTTGTTTTTGTTTCGTTCTCACTCAGATTATAGTAAATAAACAAAGACACAGAATAACCAAAGATTTCAATAACACGCGAACCTGAAAATAAACTTGGTGGTGCGATCTGTGTATTGTTTACAAACGTTGTCTCTTTCTATTTTCATCAAATAAATAAAAAAAGGAGCCCCGGAGTTGGTTCATAAAAACCGTGTGAACTTAACCCTGAAATCGTTGGTCGTCAGAAAAAGTAAAAAACTGAAAAAAAAACGAAAACAAAGCTGCTCATCTAGGTTAAGTCTGATCATCATGGAGAAAAAAGAAAGCTGAGGGGGGTTTGTTGTGACGAGATAAACGTGAATGTCCAGCTGTGAAATTGCAAACAAAAAATGGGATGCTCGCCAGCGATGGAAAAAGTAGTTGTCGCATTAATCCGCGTTTGTTGTAATTTTGGCTAGTCAAGTTGGTTACGTAATTCGGATAAAAGTAAATGAACGCGGATAAGCTGTCGCGGAGCTCAGATTAGGCGACAATGGACAATTATCCGGGCCAGCATTATGACACGAAGATCGAGAGCTTTGATACGTGCATAATCGAGTCAAGCACGCAGCAGCAGGAGATGACCCAACCGGTGGACGGTCAGGTGATCGGTCAGCAGACGCCCAGCCAGGTGGACGTGTCCGAGCACGAGAGCTCGGTTGCGATTGGCCACACCGCGAACCAGAACCAGGTCCACCTCAATAGCAATGTACAAACCAACCTCACACTTACACCTGTCAGATTACCGGCTATCCTGGACGGCGAGTTCTTCCAGGTTGTCAGAGTCGAGGATACCAATGTCACTGTCAGGTGCTTGCAGTGTCAAAAACTTCTTAATGGAAACCTTAAATCCACTGGCAACTTTCTCAGTCATATCAAGGTGAGTTCGTGTGAATAAATGTTTTGAAAGAAATAATAAATGAAAATGATTAGAATGGTAAGTTTGATTTGAAAAAGTGGTTTTTTAACAAGTTGGTTTTGAGGTTAGGTTTTCGTTGTTGACGAGTTGTTTGATTTTACAGAGAGTACACCCGTTCATGATTGATAGAATAAAAAGTAAAACGAACCAGCGGAGGCCCGCTATTATCTACCTCGACTCCTCCACGGACAAAACGCCAGAATTAGTGAAACCAAAGCACATCTATAAGAAATATTATAAAATGATTAATGTAAGTTTTTATCAGTTTTTTGAAAGTGTGATGGCATTGAATTTAGTTGCAAGTCAAATATTTTTGGAGGTTTCACTTAGAAATTTGTTAATAATACAGACATGAGTTAAATTTTTGGTAACTTTGACTCTCTCTAAGCTAAGATATTTTATTTAAAAATTGAACAAAACACTGTACTCCGTACAAAAATTCGTACCCCCTGAAAAAAGAGCATTATTCAAACTATCATAACTTTCAGACATTTCATCAAAAAAACTTTACAACTTACTTACTTTTCCAACTTATTTATAAAAAATACATGTCATTATATTTTAAACATATTCTGACTTCCTAGAAAAAAATAAAATGTTCAACTTGCGAATTCGCATGAAATAACTTTAAAATTGGTATTGAAAAATAAATTAAACAAATTTTAACACCTCATTACAAATTCTTTTATGAATACACAAATTAATATAAATAAATAAATAAAATTTATTATAATTTGAAAAATACAGATTTTGACTTTACCGCATGTTCTACTTGTAAATTTTCCTTTTTTATTTTTGTAGGGTCTTTTTTTAACAAAAATTTCATAAAACAATCAATTATTAATTTTGGTAGTTTTTTGAAAAAGATTTTTTATTCGAAAATACTATTATACAATATTTTGTTACAAAATGTATGTAGAAAATGTGAACAATTTGTACAATTTATTTTCAGGATGATTGTCAATTAAATACGGATGAAAATTTTGAGCAATCAATGGAGTGGCCAGAATCTCCATCGACTCGAAAAAGAAGGACAGAAGACGAGGAGAAGTACAACAATGAAGTGTACAAATCAGTACACAACAACAGCATCAGCATGGAGGACGAGTTTGATGCGATCGGTCGCAACGTGGCAGCAAAGTTACGAAACATGAGACTAGATCAGAGAATAATTGCAGAGAAACTCCTTAACGATATTCTCTTCGAAGCGCAGCTAGGAAATTTGCACAGAGAATCGAGCATCCACGTTTGAGACAACATTTCAATTCTTCAACTGTGATGATGTCTATATTTGTTTGTAATTTTTTATTCAATTACTGTTATCATGTCCAAAACTAAGAATACCTTCTGGAAAAATGTTCTTTTAACGTTGTTAACGTTTGTTTCAGAAGTATTTTATTTTTATATCTCATTTTACGTTGGTTATTTTTTAGTTCAATTCGCTGTTTCAAAGAGAAGCCTGCGATGCACAACTGGTTGCATGAAAAGATAGGGCATTGTTTTGCATTGTGATACACTTTTTTTTGCATTTGATATCAATTAGTTTTGATAATATATTAAGTTTTGTCTTTTACTTGAAAATTCATATTTATCGGCCGACTGATGTTGCATTTGGTTAACTGAGATTGGTCGATCGGTCGCATAGATATGTCTACATAAAATACTGTAACAGCGGTTTTGAACTAACGAATTTGTACAAGTGAACCAAGCATCAGAAGATGCGAGTGCGGTTTCTCCAGAGATTGACAATCTCCATTGCAATATGTTATATTATATATAGTTATAAAAAAACGTGTACAGTAATTAATATAAATACCATTAACTATTGTATATTTTTTACATGTAATTATCAAGTAAGACAGAGTACAGTTACTATCGTATTAATGCATCATCAACATGCATTTCATTTGCGTTGCAAAGTGTTATACTTTTTCTTTGTTCATTCTAACAAATCAAGTATTTCGATGTGTTTGTACATTTTGATTGTAAAAAAAAGAACAAGTGACTTTTTCAAACTTCTTGTAAAATAAAATTGACAACGATGATTTACAAAATTAGTCATTTTCATTTGCCACGTTCCGCCAATTCATATATTTTTTTCATGTGAAAT
Organism: Trissolcus basalis; assembly: GCA_025266255.1. NCBI lineage: Eukaryota > Metazoa > Arthropoda > Insecta > Hymenoptera > Scelionidae > Trissolcus > Trissolcus basalis. The sequence goes on along the minus strand of JAAMPD010000343.1, from coordinate 47,775 downwards.
AAATAAAAGAAAGGGATCTTGAGCTTAAGCGAACTTGATAACAAATTCTCTGTAATTGAAATTGGTACAAATGTCAAGGTTGTTGCTAGACCCGGCAATGCTGACGATTTCACGAGGCGATTTCTGGTACCCGACGCTGTACACTACGTTACTGGAGACCGGAATTTTTGCTAACGTGTCACCTTGATAGTTGAGATGGTAAACGTTTGGCATCTGTCCTCCAGCTACGATTCGTTCGTCAAAGATTTTGGCTACGTGAATTCCTTGGTCTGGTAGATCGAAAATTGTACAGACATCCATCGTTCGGGTACTCCATAATGAAAGTCTTGGTCCACCTCCACATAACTGAAAAATTTCAAATTTATCACAATTAAAAAACGAAATTGAAAAACAAACAGAAATTTATCATCTCGAAAATATTTTCATAATACTACTTAATATTTCATAATAATTACCAGCCAATCATCGGTAAAATCAACAGCTCCTATCCATTTTCCAAATCTCGGCCTGCCAACTCGGTCCGATACGTAAGGATGTAAATTATTTGTCACTTCCTTCTTCCGACAATCCCATATTTGTACCGATCCATCCTCGCTTGCAGATGCTAAAGATTTATTCCTGAAAAATGCAATAATGAATTAATATTTCAATCTTGGTGAATAAAATGCATAAGAAATGAAGAATAGCAAGTCTTACAACAAAGAGATGGAATGTATGTAATCTTGATGACTTTTAAAAGTATCAGTATTTTTCCATATTCGAGATCATTTTGTTTATGTCATTGCCACAAGCTGCGAAAAGGGTGTGATCTGCTTTTGAGTATACCATGTCAGTAGCATCTGGTCTTTCAAAACTGTCACTGAAAAAAATTCAAATCTATTAAAAACGCGAAATCAGAAACTGTTAGTTTATACCTAAGAAAACATTTTCTTGGGTTATGTTTGTGGGTTGAAAATTCACATGGGAAATAAATTGATAATTACTTTGAATCCTGCATAATTGGGATGGTCCATGACGACTTAGCTTTAGAAACTTTGGACGACGTTATTGTTTTCCAGTCCCATCCAGATATTTCTCCAGTTGTTCCAGTAATTAAAAAATCATTAGTTGTTACCATACTTTCAATCCTATGTTCAGGATGAGCCACGAAAGAGTATGAAGGTCCTTGCAGCTCATTTTCAGATTGAGTTTTTTGTGGCCCTAAAATTTTTGACACTCTGAAAAAAAATTGCAAATTAAATCTAAATTAATATTATAATAATATGAATGAAATCTTTTTTTGTTCTTGTTATCATATACTTCACACAAAAACTAGAATCCCTTCAGAAAAATTATCATTTTTTAAACTGTAATAACTTTCAGACGTTTCATCAAATAAGCAGTTTTTTACAACAAATTACAATAGAAAATCTCAACTTTTAGATTCTATAAGTAAAAAAATTTTTTGATGAAATGTTTAAAATTAAAAGATATTAAAGTTTGAAAAATGCTCATTTTTCAGAAGGATTTTAATTTTTGTGGGGAGTGTATTTTTGAAGTTTTTTATTTATTTAATTTTATTCTTATTTTCCTTAAAATGAAAACTTACTCAAATAAAGAAACATTCCCATAAATATCAGCAGCGACCAAAAAATTCCCATCGGGTGAAAACGTTTGGCTCAGAACCGTGTTGTAGAATAATTTTAAAGAATTATTAACACTCATTATCACTGATTTTCGCGTATAATCAATTACAAATAAACAAACAAAATTATTGCACCAAAAAGTCTATTTTATTATTTTTGTTGGCGTCAGTAACAATAGGAACTAAATGAACACCTCCGCAATCCAAAGTAGAATGAATCTATTTTGTTTTATCTTTCACAAATTGAAACTCCTGAATGTAAACAAATTTTTAGGTTAGGTTACAAAAGCGCCGGTGTGTTCCGTGATTTATTTTCATCTTTCTCAGCACTATGGCTAAGAGAGAGACCGAACGAACAGAGTTGCAATTGTTGAAGACTCGGCGCACGCGCAAAGTATGCAACGACAATGGAAAACTTAACCTCAAATTTAAGAATGGAGATGTCAACAATTGAGGACGATTTTTGAAATCACCGATCACGTTGAGCAGCTAAATGTGAAGCATGGCATCAAACTCAAACTCAAATTCTTCGAATTCAACGAATTCGCACTCGGAAATAACTAAGGGCTTGAAAAATGATACCCCGCAACCGGCCACTACGACTCGACTTACATCTTTTCGGGTTCCCCGGGATTTGACACTTGGCGGAAATGTTAAAGCTGAGAAGGCTAAAAAAATTTACACCCCGAATTTAAACGTCCAACGTAGAAAGAAAGGGTAAGTTGTTTTGAAAATAATTTGCAAACTCATTCAAATTTCTTAATACTATTTCATATGTTCTCGAAAACTTTTTGTGTATTTCTTTTGAAATTTATAATTGAATATTGTATTTTTTTTTAGAGATTCAGATGCTCCAGCTGTCAAAACAGAAAAAGAAGAAGGAAAAAGACACCAAAATTCGAGGGATCATGTGAAAGCTAAAAAAACCAACAATCTAATTCAGGTATTTTTAATGATATTGAAAAAAACTCAATGTTCTGTAGGAACAGAAATTGATAAAAAAAAATTTTCAGTCTGCTGGAGTTTTCTCTGAGGCTTCATTAGAAAGTACCAAGAAAAGGCTTTCTTGGAGAGGTGGTGGCTATTCAAGAGAATCGAGTGATAGAGGCGACGCTGGATCGTCGCTAGAAAAACCAAAATTGAATTTAACCCCAACGATAAACAAAGCGGAGGAAGACGAAAGACTGAGACTACTTTTTGAGAGACGATTTTATCGATGACAACAAGGAAATTACTTTGGATAATGCACCTGTTGGATTACCTCTCATTAACCCAAGTAATAATCAACTTATAATTGTTCTCAACCCAAAGACATTTTTCATTTGAATTTATAATTTTTATTTATTTTCCTCACTTTGCAGAAAATATATATGCGGATAATTATTCAGAACTTTTTGATAAAAAAGAGTTTAAAACAGAAGTTGATGTGAAACCAATCATAGAAAATGGCGAAGGTAAATTCTGTTTGCAAATGTTGTGTTTGTATTTTCTTTGAGTAACAAAATGAAATTTTACATTTCAAATCTTTTGTTGGATTTAGTGAAAAAGCCATCAATTAAAGGCACACAAATAAAACACGAGGAGAAGGTTCGATCAGTCGCGGACATTTTTCAGGCTGACTTGAGTACGAATTATATTTTTATGCAGGTAATTTGAAAACTTATTTATGTATTAGAGTACAATGTTTAAAAATATTTGGATAGAGTTCAGTTCTTTGTTTTATAGTTACCTACTTGTTTGCCGGTCTTGCGGTCTGAAGAAGACACTCTTTCATCCAAGAAACAGAATTCTGTAACTACTGAAACTAAGAGTAAAACTAGTGAGAATGTTTTAAGCGATGTGAAAGAAGGTTGTATAGGAAAACTACAAATCTTGCGCTCGGGGAAAGCCAGACTTGTTTTAGGAGACCATAAATTTAATGTTGAAAAGGGAACTAATACAAGTTATCGACAGGTAAATTAAAAAATTTCTTGATTTTATTTCATTATAAATATAAAACTAATTGAAACTGAAGAGTTGTATTTTATTTTCATTTTCTAGGATTTAGTAGCAATTCAATTGAACGAAGAGGCGAAAAACGGAGACGTTATCAATCTGGGACCTGTGAATGAATCTTTGATCGTTTCTGTAGATTTAGAATCATTGTTGAGTGAAACATGAATTTTGTACACATTTCTAAAAATAAATAAATAAAAGTTACAGTTCCTTTGGAAATTTATTTTAGGAGAAAAGGTGAAAATATACATCTCTATAAAATAAATGTATTTTATTCTCTCTATTTAACAACTGTAAATAACAATTACTTCAAAACGTATTCGTCTGGTATTCTAGATTCAACAAAAATATACAACGTTTCCAAATATTATTTACATTCTCCTATTAAGCTATTGACAAATAGAACCAATTACAAACAAGTTAAGAGAGCAACAGTAAACATGATGTTGGTGTTATAAATTATAACATGATACAAAAACAATAATAATTATTTATAGATAATTAAGTACTTAGCAGCAATGAAATCTTATGAAATCTCAAATTAGCGTTTCAGTTTCAGATCTATTTTTGCATTAAAATTTGTTTCGCATTATTGCAAAATCTTTTTCAAATTTAATATGAACGTTATAAACAATCTGTAAACCGACTGTAAATGAAAACTAGGAGACACTTTATTGCAAAATTTTATATATTCAAGCTAGAAAATGTTTTGTGCGATTTTCGACTCAACTTGCTTTAGAAAAGATTCAACGCCCATGCTCCAGATGATGGGGCTGTTTGTTTCAACAGTTACCTCCTTTTTAGAATACGAGTTAGAAGTACTCACCAATTCGCCGAATTTCAAAGATTGCTTATCTGAAAAATTGCATCATCAGTTAATAATATTACAAGATTTATGAAAGTAAAAAGGCGGAATAAAATAGTCAGATGATACTTACTCAAATTCCATTTCAGTCCAGTCGTAGTGATACAGTTATCATTACTACCAAAAGGAATGAGACTACACCACCAGTTCTCTTCAAGCAACACCTCCGGAATTCGGATCCACTGCTTCCCTTCCGGTATTAACCAAGTTAAGGTATCATCTGAGACGTGTATCACCTGATCAATTTTACAAAACAAAAATCAACTTAAAAACTTGGAACTTACACATTTTCAAAAGTTGGAAAACAAACCGCAAATATTTTATGAAATATTTTCTAATTTATAAAATTAAATACATAAAAACTTTAAACAATTCGCAAACTCTTAAAAATTCAAAAAACTTTGAAGAAATAAAAACATTTAAAACACATTCTAAAAAAGTACAGAAATAATTTTTACGAACCTTGTTTATAAATAACTTTAAAAATAGTTTTCTCATTATAAAAGTTAAACAAGATTTGTTAATAGCAAAGATGTTTTTACTGTTAATTGAATCGGTTTATAATTCTTACCTTAATATTATCTTGTAAAAATTTTTGACATTTGTACAATGTATTTATGTTAGCTATGGTATGATCAAATCTTCCAGCTGTATCAGACACTACAAAAATATAATCCAACTGAAACAATAAAAACAAAACATTATTTTCTTACTTTTTCGTGTTTTTTTAATTCTGAGTTATTTTTAATGTTTTTAGTTTTGATTATCATACCAATATATCATTAGAATCACAATGTTCCTTAAGTTGTCTAAGGGCTTTGGTATAATCGGTCTCCATCTGATCAGCAGTTCTTATAACTTTTACCCCCATGTTTTGAGCTCGTTCAAGCGTTTGGGGAGCAATGCTATCAAAGTCGCCAGTGACCAAATCAGGCAAAAACATCCGATTCAAATTTTCCATCTCACAACCTCCTGTTTTCTTATAAACATACTCCAGCCACCGATCCGTTCCTCCATCTACAGTAATTTTTACTTTCGCTGAAAAAAAAAAAATTATTAATTTTTCATCGTAACTTACACAACAACAACTTTGTCATATCTTTTTTATACCCTGATATGAAGACGATAATTGGAGGAAAACAAAGTGTAATTATCACATTTGATTGCCAACAAATTCTCATTTTCCTTGTCATTTAATGTGAAATAATTAAATATATTGCAACACAATTGAAACTCCAGTTTCACAAAATTGTATATTTTTCATTGATGAACAATTCAAGTCAACAAATTATAATAATTTTGTCTAAGGAACAATTTTAATTGACAGATTAAAAAATTTGCAATCTGAAGTTTCAGTTATTTTTTTCAGTTATAAAACCACAAAACTACATTTCTTATTTAATTTTATATTGAAAAAAAAAATTTTTTATATTTCTCACCTGTTTTCCAGAGTTGAAATAAAATTTTGGGCCTAAGACTGATATCTCTGTTCAAAATCACAACAGAATGGTTCGTCAAAGGCGAGCAGTGAAAAAACTCCAAAGGATCGACACATCTTTCCGAACAATTTTGTGACATTGACATTGCCCCATTCATCGAAAGGCGGGAACAATTGTCGTTATAATTCGTCTGTTCAACAGCCGCAGGACGCATATTTTCTTTCACAAAATCATCGCCCCGCTTTTCCAACTTGCATTTATGACCACGAGTGCTGATACACTGGTGTTTTGGAATTCTCGATATTAGCTGTAAGGTAAGGTTAGGTTTCATAATCGTCAGTTTACAGTGTTGCCAACTGTCAAAATTTTGTGAAATAAACACAAACAAGCTCTCTTTAAAGCTTCAAAGAGGAAAAATTGAGAAAGCAAATAAGTTAGGTAAAATTCGAAGGTTACTTTTCATTTTTGAACTCGGTATTGAACATGAGTTACGGTCTTTGTTTGGAGTAAGTCAGGATAAAGGAACTGTGCGCTCTTTTGTTTTCCCACCCTTTTGAGGTTAAGATAGAATCCTTATTTTTGAAAAATACCGTTTTTGTTTACACTTTAGCTTGATTTGTGTTTTTTTTTTAAATTTGGGTTTTGTTTACTAATTAGTTAGATACATTTCGAGGTTGTAATTTGTGTGTTTTTTTTACATTCTAAAGAAAAGGATTATTTGACTTTTTTAATAACGAAAACATTTTTTGCAGTTTTTAACAAAAAAATGGACAATGTTGGAAGTAACAATGTGCTCAACAATGAGCAAACTAATGTTAAACCGGAGGAAGGTCAAAAGGAACACAGAGCTGATGAAACGAACGAAAAAGCCAATGGCCAAAACAGCAATGAGACGGGAAATTGTTACTGGTACAATTTTTAGTTTATTATTATTTTGTATTGTAGAAAATGAAGAATTTTTCTGGAAAGTATTAAAATTGCTGCGTACAACAATATTTTCAGAGAGATAGAAATTATTTGTAAAATTGTTCTTTAATTTGCTGAGGTTTAAGGTGGGAAATGCAATTTCACAAAATAGTCAGATGTTTTTGTAATTTTTAATATTAATTCTATAAATACGAACGCGTCTATGGCTAAATTTGTGAGAAAATTGAACTATAAAATATTATAGAACCTATAGAATTAGTCATAATTTGTTAAAACTATTATGATGAATTATCATTTGAAAAACGCAATTTTTACTTACTGACGGTTCCACGTGAAATGATAAAATAGGAAAACGAATTTTGTCAATTTTTCAGTGATGAAAATTTCTAATAGTGATGAAATTATTCCAGCAACAAAGAAAGAAATCTCAATTCAGTTGAACTGCTTTGTGCAAAGTGCAACCGATGGTACCACGACGCCTGCATTAGTTTCCAGTTGGGAAAATTAGTGCCATTTATGATGAACTATGTCTTCATGTGTAAAAACTGCTCGACGACAGGCTTAGAGAGTTTCAAAAAGAATCAAGCACGTTAGTATATTATACCAATTTTTTTCAAATTCATAAAAAATGTACACATTTAAATTCTACTATGTATGTATGTATTTTTTATTAGTTTCGGCCTACATTTGAATTCTACTAATATTTAAGAATCTTACGATATATTTCCATTTGTTAATTAAATTTGTTAAAATTTCCAGACTTTACTCAACTTTGCGTGACGTCGATAGCAAACCTGTTGCAGAAATGCCAAAAAGAAAACGATCATAGGACACATTTTCACAAAGACAAAGACATCATTCCGTTTATTGAGTGTCACTGGGAAAGTATGACGACTGTTCCGCGTCGATCCACACAGTCTTGGCATGGAACGGTAGAACATTCAACAATATTTACACAAAAATAAATTTACCAAAAAAAAAAAGATAGAAATAAAAAAGAGGTTTTATAACAGAATAATGTTTAATATTTGCAGATACACAAAACATTGTTGAAAGATGTAGGAACCCTTTTTACAATGGACGAAAACAACGTGGACGGTCAACTTTTCGGTTTGATGACTCCGGACTTGGTTCTGATAAAACCAAATTACGAGGCGATGATAAAAGGTGGGCACCTCAAAATGACTGAAATGGGTCTTCAGCACGTCGGTGGGTACATTTTCCGAGTCGAGTGTTATTGGGCAAGTGATAATTTTTTTAATAATCTCCATTTTTGTTTCAAGCTCCATTTGGAGGGGGGATTCGTGGCCGAAATGCGAAGAGGAAACTCCCTGGCGAAGGTACAACAGGTCCAGGTAAAAAGGGCCGTGCTTCGGACTTAGCAACGCCAAAATTACCAGCCCATGGATATCCTTTGGAACATCCATTCAATAAAGATGGATATAGATATATCCTGGCTGAACCTGATCCACATGCTCCATTTCGTCAGGTAGTTACCTATTGGGATTAGGAACTTGATTTAGACTTAATTATAACTGCCCTTTTTCTTGTTACGTAATATACTTTTATTTTTTGTTCTCAATTCACATCTTTAAGACGGTTACATGAGGGACTTGAAGAGTATTTTATGCACCAGATTCCAAATCACAAAATTAATTTTGTTACACAATCAAGTGAATCATAGATTTGATATAAAATGTTTCATGAGTTTTAATTTTTTATTATTAGGAATTTGACGAGAGTGCAGATTGGGCAGGAAAGCCAATCCCTGGCTGGTTGTATCGGGCTTTAAGTCCTAGCGCAGTTTTGTTGGCTTTGCACGACCGTGCTCCTCAACTAAAAATCGCCGAAGATCGATTGGCAGTAACCGGTGAAAAAGGATATTGCATGGTTCGAGCAACCCACTGTAAGAATAATTTGTTACATTCACCAAATTTTGGTTTTTTGATTCACCAAATTAATTATGTTTTTCACCAGGTGTAAGTAGGGGGATCTGGTACTGGGAAGCGACCATTGAAGAAATGCCAGAAGGCTCGGCTACGAGACTCGGATGGGGCCAGGAATATGCCAATCTTCAGGCACCACTTGGTTATGACAAATTTGGATATTCATGGCGGTCTAGGTAAAATATTTGTAACTGAAATACGGTAAAAATCATATAAATTGAACTTGTACATAGAATGGTTTTGTTTTACTTTCAGAAAAGGTACTCGGTTTCACGAAAGTAGGGGGAAACATTACAGCGACGGTTATGGCGAAGGTGACACATTAGGATTTGTGATCGTCTTGCCTAATCATCAAGAAAGTATACGTCTCCCCAATACATATAAAGACAGGGTATTTTCAAATTTTATTATGTTCATTTGACCAGTGAAATTTCAGTTTCAGTGGTATAATCTTGAATGTTTGTTGTAGCCCTTGGTCAAATTCAAAAGCCATTTGTACTATGAGGAAAAGGATCAAGTCCCAGAGGCTCTTAAAGCTTTGAAACCAAATAAGGGAAGCAAAATTATTTTTTACAAAAACGGCGTTTGTCAAGGAGAAGCTTTTCTTGATATCTACGGTGGTGCTTATTATCCCACGGTTTCCATTCATAAAAGTGCAACGGTGTCAGTCAATTTTGGACCAAACTTTAGATTCGCGCCGAGTGATGTTACTTTTAGAGGAGTGAGTTATTTCTTCTTATTCTTATGAGACTGAAATTTAAGACAAATTTAGTTCATAGAAGATGTGTCTAATGAAAATTATTTTTCAGATGCACGACAAAGCCGAGGAAGCGATCTCAGAGCAGTCGATGGCCGACATGCTTTACCTGACTGAGAAAGAGGGAAAACTGAGATTAGATACTTTTACCATTTGATATTAGTGGAACTTTTTATTTTGTAACTTTGATGAGTTTGATTTAGTTTGTGTCCAAGTTTCGATTGATTTGCTTCTTTGAAAGTTGAAAATAAATCGGTTCTCTTGAGTTATGTTTTTTTTATGTTTATTAATTGTTAGTTGTTGGTTCAATTTTCAATTTTGTATCAGCAATTTTATCCATAAGAACAAAAATTCGTGTACATACTAGATGTATCTATCTCGCATAATCAAAATTTGTATACCTCGTGACTTTTCTAATTAACTCTAAATATCAACGATACACTTATACGTGTTTAGTAATACTCATTCCTAAAACTAGTAAATAATACCACAACGTAAATTATAACAAGGCATTGTTTATTAGCCAAATCTTACAAAAGAAGAATTATTTCATTATTAAATACAATATTCGTTTTCGTGACAACATCCATGTTCTTGTAATTGGTTTTAAAATGTTGTTGACAACGGTGAGAGAATTGCGTGTTTAATGACGTTTTTATTTTTCTAATATTAAATATCAATTATATTTAATATTACAAAATATATTTACTCAATTTTAGATCACAAATTTGTTCCATATAAACTATAGTGACTTAAGAAAATGAACGTATCTATCTCGCAATCGTAATCCCACCTTTCTTATCCCGTTTCGAGCTGTGAGTTTTGAGTAAGTAATTTTGAAGTAAGTAAGTGAGTAAGTAATTTTGAAGACTATTGGAAACGCATCAAAAAATAAATAACAAGGAGTTCAGGGTTCTTATCGGATTAAAGCAACGTATTACATCGAGTAAGTGTTGTGTTTGTGCTGAACTTGTGCACCTGGCACGTTGGCGGGCGGTACAGTAGCACTTTGGTCATCTTGGTCGTTGATCCCGCACGCTTTGCGTATATACTGCTGGGAAACTATCACTTCCTCTTCCATCTCGAGGACGCGTTTGCCCAACTCTGCGCAGATGGCCATTTCTTTTTCCAGTTTCGCCAACATCCGAGGTGAGTTATACTTTTCAGGGTCGTCATGGAAGATCACCATGCCGTCCTTCTGGTTAATCGTGGCATAAATCTCGCCATCCTCAATCTAAATTTGAACATGTTACTTTAGTTCTGTTATGATCCAATGGCTAGAATTTCCTACATTCAATTTACAGTTTTTATCTCTACATTTATTGAAAATTTTGTAAATTCATGAAATTTTACCATATTTAAGATGTATTTTTCTGCATCAGCGGGTCCAGGGAGGTTGACCCTACTGGCTACATCTGTCAAACTGAGAGTCAAAAAGGTGCTTGTCAATCCTTGAATATTCTTTTTGTACAAAAAGCTAAGCACTTGTTTAACAAGCCCCAAATTGTTGTCGCGTACAAAGACATCTTGGTATTTGGTTATGACTTCCTGCACTTCACTGCAGTTGTTACTTCCAAACGCATTGGACAGGTCCTGATATGGCCGGCTTAAATGCTTGATGAACCTGAACAACAATTTCATAGTTTCATATAATCATACATTTGTTTGATGTTTTACAAAATTTATTTTCTATTCAACTGACCTATAAACTACACCGCTTGTATACCGAGGCAGACTGTTGATGTTGATTTTACCATTTAAAATAAGAGACACGAGGATGTACTTCTTGTAAGACTCGAGCATGATGTGACTCACACAAGAGGCAGGCGTTGTGATGCAAACTTCGTAAAAGTAGTATGCCCGTTCGTAATTCTTTAACGCAGTGTAAATCAGTCCACCGTAATAAAAATACATCAAAAAGTATTTCGCCTCAGTTTCGCGACTGATACCAGCGATGTCAGTGTCAAGGAATTCAAGTGCAGGTTTCAGACACTTCGACAGGAGGCACAACTGACAGAGGTCAGCATGAATCGATGTAAGCTGGCTCTCAAACAATTGTATCTTTCTGATTGCGTGGATAAGAAGACCGATTCCTCGGATCGGACATTTTAGTTTAATTAGCATCTCAGTTAGCAGGTGACATAACTCGGCAACTGTTGGAACAAAAACAATTCAATCAAATGACAAAAGATAAACAAGTGTAACAGAAACGTCAAAGCAAATGAAATATTAAAATGAATTCCATTTTTTTGTAATTCAAAATGGTAGCTTAGGAAAAAATATAAATCAATGAGAATGAAATTATATTATATTTACATTGTTCCGGGGCAAAACGAACTTGCTCGCCATTGCAGTTGTATATAAATTCCTTCACCTGATTGTGCAGTGGCAAGAAGCTTTCAAGTGTAGGCGTGTCCTTAGCAGAAGCAAACACTTGAAATTTCGCACACAACACAGCCAGAAAACCTATGGAATGTTGTTGAATATCCAAAGTTTCTAAAACGTTTCCCAAATGTTGGCTGTTCTTCACAAGCACGTCAGATATTTTCGTTATCTGAACCAAATCCTGGAACTTTCCTGAGAAACAAAAATTCGAAAATTATCAATCTCAGTTTTTAATTTCTTATTCCGAAAATTTCAGAAATTGAGAAATAATAACAAATAAACACTGTTGACTCGGTTCATGATAAATGACAATTGCAATTTTCGTTTATCATTTCAGTCCAATAACAATTGGGGGTGAGGTTATGTTACGATTTTTGTTCTGACGGGTGACAATGTTTCTATAAGGGATTACCTTCGGAGGAGAGCATCCGGACTGCAATGACGAATTGTTCGAGAGACATCGTGCTATTTTATCATCACCGCGGTCGTTTAGAATTTGCAAGGATTAACAATTTGTTTAGCCGATGCACTTTTCGTTGTCCGATTTGCCGAAAAAACGCGACGGTGGCGCCCCCACGCGCACCCACTCGCAAAACACATAGGAAACGTTCCAAATTTATTCAGCTTTGTTATTTATTTATTCAAATTTATTTATATCTAAACCACTTGTCACCCAGTTTGTCAACGATGCGATGTTAACGTCTTATTTGATAATTCGATGTTTATATCTCAGACTTCATGCTGATAAATTCAAAAATCAAACAGTCGAGTTTATTTTGTTGACCGGCAAATATGGCATACTTTTTGCAGGACAATGGCGAATGCGAGGGCAAATAATTGGCCAAGGAAGACAAAAGAATGTAAACCTTCCAAAAAAAGCTAGTTTTCTCTCTGTTCTGCTTGTGCCGTCAAGGTCGCAGAACCCCATATTAGCATTCTGACGACTCGGCCTCATCGGAATTTTACATGATATATGCGTGCACCGAAAATGCACTTAAAATCTTCTTACTATTTTGTACATTGTATAATTTCACGTATTTTGGTGTTTAACGAAAAAAAGAAAATTTGATACGAATGAATGAAATGAAAATTTGTCAGATAATATTTCATCGTTCAACCCGATTTTGTCCTTTTGTTATTTTGTCCCTGTTTGGTGCCTTGCTTCTTTTGTCCTTGGTTATTTTATGGCCACAATGTTTGTGAACAATTATGATTCTGAAAATCATTTGCAAAAAATTTCCAACAAAATCCGTTGCGAATTTGAAAAACCTAAAAATGACTTTGAATCGTAACCAAAATTTGTCAAAAATTTGTGAATATATTCCAATTCATTTTTATGTGGAAATAAAAAAATGGCAACATTATAGAACTAAAAAAAATACCTAAACGCCTGAAATGACCTTTAGAAAAAAATCTAGAAACAAAAATATTAAACAAACAGTAAGAGTTTACCGAAAACAAACAATTTCAAATGAAAATTTCATTTTGAATGACGTCATTTTACAGAAACAATAATCCGTTGTGAATTTGAAAAACTTGAAAATGACATTGAAATGAACCAAATTATCTATATTTTGACCAATTTTTACATGGAAATAGAAAAATGGCAACATTAGAACTAAAAAAATACCTAAACCCACTAAACCTGGAACGACCTCTAGAAAAAAAAATCTAGAAACAAAACTAAACAAAATATTCGATAAACAAATAGTTTACCGAAACCAAATAATTTCAAACAAAATTTACACTTCAAATGACGTCATTTTTACAGAAAAACCAAACTAACAAAATTGTTGACAGAATGTTAAATGCACGAACAAAAAATTGATATTAGATAACGAATTTTTTGTCCAAATGAAAATGATGAGATCTTGGCATCTTGGTAACCCTTGAGAGTGCACCAAAACCTCAAAATGACCTTGACGATTAATTAGCTCGCTTCGCAGCAGTTTCAAATGAAATAACGGCTGAGAAAGATGCTTGAATTCCTAGTAAACGATGGCTTTGTTTGATCCTAGAGTCCTATCGGTGTAACGGTGGGGGTTGGGAGAAAGAGAGAGAGAGAGAGAGAGCGAGGAGAAAGGGAGAAAAAAAGAAAGAGGCAAGAGGAATAGAGAGGGCAGATAAAAAGGGTGTAAATGATTTTGGCACGCAGATGATGCGGAAACTGGTTAAAAAATGCGACAGGTTGGACCGTCGAAAATTCGAAGTTATGAAAGGGCAGTTGCATGAGGCGTGCGAGATTTTTCGCCGGTAGATGCGCGCGCGATTGCTCGGGCGCATGCACCAGGAACTGAACGCCATTGGTTGGAGCCACATGGTCTGACATCAGACCACGAGCGGGTCCAATTCAATAATAATTTGTTGCTCGGGAGACGAACGTCAGCCAGTCTGCTAGTTTACTTCCAACCGTTCAGGTTCAGCTCGTGTGTCGGCTGTTGGACTTCTGAAACAACGAGGACGCAAGCCGAGCGCGTCGTGCATAAAAACTCGCCGCCCAACTGACACCCAACACGGATCCAAGTCAAACTGTAAAATCCACGCGATCGGTCAGTCTAATCAATTAAGTTCCTTTGATTTTTCATCGCCAAACTCAAACTCTAATCGCTCATTTTGCTTTCCAATTCAAATTGTTTGCCGATCATTCAAAACCGTCTTGCTCATTGTTTGCAAAAGCGTTCATTCATTCCACGTTTTCATTCTCACATCCACACAAAAACTAACATTCAATAATTCAAATGGAAACAAAAAAATTGACGTGAATGAGAATGGAAAAAAAATTAAAGAGAAAAAATAGTCACAATTGTAACAACTCTAAGTTGAAATAAAAGTCAGGGTTTTCTATCTCCAGTTCGTCAGGTGAGAGAACACAAAATGGATCGAAGATTTGAGTCGTAACGTTTGTATTGCGACTAAATTGAGTTAGATTGATTTTCGTTCAACTTGCGGCCAATTTCTCGGCAAGTTGTTGCGATATAGAAAAAAAAATGGAGATAAAATTGACGAAAAACAAAATGAATTCGTGGTGGTCCTCTGAGTGTTTGTGCAATAAAATTATCGACAAATAAAACTGATAGGGAGAAGAAGAAAAAGTGGAAAAATAATTTATGTTTCTTTAGCACCTTCTCCGATTGTTTGTTTACTTTTTTTATTATTGCCAATTCTAAATGTAAAAATTGTTTTTGTCAGCGAATGGAAATTAACAGTTTGGAATGTTTTTAGGATTGAGTTTACGCTTTTGGGGGCAACTTTTTCGCTGACATAAGAATTCGACGCAGAATAATTCGAAGCCAAACTAATGAGAGCCCGAAGCATGCAATTCGCAAATGCAAATTGACAACGGGAACTGTCAATAGTTACGTCCGCGATTCGATGACAAGTTGAAACATTTGTCACAGTCGTCAATGTACTTTTCCAATCAGGCTGAGAATGAAGCCGGTGTGACCAAATGTTGAATAATTATGCTCGCTGATGAGCGTGCGGTCGGGATGCCAATTATGCACGATGCGACGAGAGCGGCAATCGAAAATTGTCAGTCGCAAATGGACATGCTAAACTTTTGTTTGAACACCAAATCGAGAAAAACCTTTGTTTGTCTTCCGTCGAAATTCGCTTATCACAATAATTAAACTAATGACGTTTCTTCTAGTGACGGCTTGTGTGTGACATCTGAGTAATCAATTAGATAATAGTCATCGTATCAAGTGCACAGATATGAATCTTGCGCTTCATCCTTTCATTCAACTTGTGCAATTGATGCCTTCGTATCACTGGCGGCCAGGCAAAAACAGATAACTCCAAGTTTTCCAAAATTTCAACAAATACTTTTGTTTTATATCAAACATCTCTTTGGAATGATTAATTTTTTCTCATAACAATTATGCAAACTTGTCAATAAGATATGTTTTCTTCCAACAATGACAAGAGTTCAGTTGAGGTAATTGTGACACATTGTGTAAATGTAACAGATAATTTTGTTAGTTGCAAAAAAATGAAATTAAAATTAAATAAAATTAAATTCAAAGCTTCTTGTTATTAAAGATATAGAAAATATATTTCAGATTATATTTCACGTATATTTTCTATATTACAAGTATATGTTCTACATATTTTAAGTCATTTATAAATTATTTATAAAGCGACAAAAGATATGAAATTAAAATATTTTTACACGTACTATATTTTTATTTCTCTGGGTACTGTTACATTCACTCTAACTGTTTCTACATAAAAATTCGTATTATATCAAATTTAATGATAACGAATAATTTTGATTCTCAAAAATCTCTCAGTGTATCAGAAAAATTTGAATCACTTCTTCGAATTGTCATCAATTTTTTGTTAAGAAAACAATTTGAGTGCTTCTTCAAAAATTATTGTTTTTAATTGAATTACATCGAGGCCATTAACAAGACTTTCTGAAATGTCAATGTTTAAATTAAAAAACACTCACTAAGATTAATTTAGAAGAATCAATTTCCGTGTCCACGTTGTGTGAGTGATTTAAAGATCAATTTAAAATTGTTTTCAAAACACAATATGGTCTTTTAATAACTTTCTTAAAGGTCAAAACTTGTTTGATAATACCATTTTTGAATTTTGGAAAATTGTAACTTCCTTTCCAACATTCACGTTTTGTGTTTTGTTTTTATTATTAAAACCAGCCATTTGTTTTCCATAATCAGCGTTTGTTTATGTAATACAAAAAGTAAATACTTTACATAATGCATGAAAATTGTATCATAATTTTGATATGGCTAATCATGTCCTATCGTTCGAACAATTCGCGTTGTTTCTTTTTTTTGCAAACGACCTATTGTTTTGGGTTTTGTAAAAACGAGTTTGCCTAATTGTTAGTTGCAAAAAAAGAGTCGCGGGTTATTGACTGTGTTCTCATTCTTGACTTAAGCTAAGTAGCACAAAAGGCGAAGAAAAATCGCGACCAGTCGCGCGATGGTGATAGGAAAAATCTTTCGCAAGAAAGTTCTCAAAATTTTAGCCGTTTGTTTATATTTTTTCATTACACTCGATGAAATTGCGATAATTAACAAACGTCCACTGACATTTTTTTTTGTTTCGTTAAAGTTTTCTAATAATTATAAGTATTGTTTTTTTTTTTTTGAAATTTTTTATTTTTTATGTTCATTAATGAACTTTGCTTTGATGTTTTTTGTTACGTTTAAAAACATTTGTTTTTCATTTTGAAGTACGTTTGTTTATTTTCAATTTTGTTTAGATTTTTATTTTTGTTTAGACGTCCTTGTTGATATTTGTTTTGTTTTGACATTTTGTTTTTGATTCTGAAGTTCATCGTGACGTCTGTTTTTTTTTTTTTTTGAAGTTTGTTTTCATTTTTTATATTTGTTTTGTTTTGATAATTGATTTTTGATTCTGAAGTTCAACTTGATGTTTCTTTATTATTCTGAAGTTTCCTCTGATGCATTTTCTTCTCGCTCACAAATTTCGTTTCAATGGCTGTTTTTTTGTTCCGTTTTATTTGTATTTTTGTTTGTTTAGAAGTTTGTTTTTGAAAGTAAAAACTTTAAAAGAAAAGGGAAAAGGAAAAAATATTAAAATGTCACTCGGTGTCAGAAAAGTTAATAAGAAAAGCGAAACAAAGATAAAGACATTAACGATTGCGCTTTATCGTAACCTTCGCGTGACTCCGGTGTAACGTTACTATGTAAGTGTGACGCAACCGTCAACATAATTCTACATTTTTTCGTCTAAACTCGTACGTTCAAATTGATTAGCGAGATCACCCAAATGATCTTGACATTGAAATATCGCCAATTCGCAATGACTCCCCGACTGACAACGTCTTACTCGAGTTCAAACAACTTTGTTCCTATCCGGAAGAACTCATGAGTACATACAAATCTCGTAACATTCTGCACCAACCATTTCCAATGGAACAAAAATAATTAAAAAAAATTTTTTTTGGGTAAAATTTTTCTTTTTTTTTAAGATGGTTCGAAAATTGTTTAACGTTTTTAAATTTTTCGCATTAGTCAGCCGTTGGTTTTTTGTTATGATGATCAGCTGATCTGATAATAGAGTAGATAAGATGATACTATTTTTAGCAAATTAACACCTAACGATCAAATTCAGTCTGGTGGTTAATTTAGATGTTTCTTGAGTGGCAATAATAAATGTGTCTCATTTTATCGCCAAAGAAGGGTTCGGATCATAAATAATTGAAATATTATTTTTTCACCGGTTGGTATAATATTGCATGTTATGAGCAATCTTACACCTTGTGAATGAACAACGTCTGAATGATGTCCGTCAATGAACCAATTAGAGATTCATCAAGTTCATTACCATGAGAAATTTCTGAATAGTTTTGAATAAGATTGATTCTCTTTATCATTTCTAGTTCAAAGCTTCATTCCAATCGTAACTAACATCTTGAACCAAAATAAAAAAGTCAATCAAATGTTATTCTTCGAAATTGTCACAGTTTTCCAAATTTGTTAATTTGAAAAACCGTTTGTTTTTTTGTTAATTGAAATTATTTCATGGTCAATTTTAGTTTTAATTTAATTGTTCAAATGTAAAAAAAAAACATTTTTTCATAATGGATTTTCAATTAACAAAATGGGATAGGAAGAAATAAAAATGAATTAAAAAATTAAAGAAACTGAAATGAAAAAAGACAAAATTAAAATTAAGATAAGAAGAAAAAAAATAGAAACGTTTTTATTTCGATTCAAAATTTCGAAATTTGTGATAACAAGTTTTTATATTTCTTCACTTTTTAATTAAAAAAAATGGATTTTATTGCTCGGCTTGTAACAGAATTACGAAATCGCAACTTCCGTTGTGAAGCGAGATTGGATTTAGATCTGAACTTGGTACATCAGTCAATTGTATAAAGTTATTGAAACAGACAAGAGGGGTCAATAATATTAATTTTGTTTTATTTCAAACATCCATCTGATACGATTACATTATATTTGACACGTGCTCTTTTATTCAATCTTGTGCATTGTCAACAATTCATTTATCATTAAAAAATTTCATCAAACGATACACTTTCATTCATCAATATTCATATCAGCAACAAATTACAATCTTGCGATTCAAATGTAAGATAAAGTTGAGGGAAAAAGATCACAATTTGTAATCTGCAAAAGTGCATAATATAAAAACATAAACAATTATTAAAAAACATAAGGAAAAAAAAGTTCAAACAAAAAACAGGAAATGTAGAAAGGAAGCAGAGTTGAAAAGCATTTTTTGTTGAACTTTGATAATTGTTGGTAATGAATTTAATAGGGAATATATACTTAGATGGTTCAAACAAATTTTTTTAGTAACAATATTATTTATTTCTGCACCCAACTTCATAAATCATATTAGAATTTTTCTGTTTTTTAGAAACAAATAATTCCATTATTATCAAAAATTGTCTAAATAATGATAAACATTTAAATATAAACTTAGGTGGTTTAAACAAATTAACGTCTTTTTTCATTTTTTTAATTTACAATATTTCAAGAATTTGTTAAACTTGTTAAATTTTCAGCTTGAATGAATAACAAATATTAACAAGTATTTGCACTATAGATGCATACCGAAATTTGAATCCCGTTTTACTCGAAATTACATTTTCAAATGCGGTTGTTAACTTTTCTCAAAATCTACCGGACCGATTTTTTTCAAATTTCTAGAGTTACATCAAAATAAATTCACAGAGGCACTTCAATATAAATTTTGTTGATTTTTTAATTTATCACAAAGTTGTAAATAAGATAAAGTGGAAAATTTGTCGAAAAAGTTGCATGTTTTTTGTTCAACATTGCAATTTTGTTGTAACAATGAATAATATCGTTATTTTAGTGCTTCCCTTTATCCATCCCTCTGAGTACCACTTCGAAATTTTGATTTTTCTCAAAAACTGCGAAACAAATCGTGACAACCGTAAATTAGTTGAAAAAAATGTTGTTTAATAAAATTATTGGCAACTCATTGTTTGTAACATAAATTGATGTTTAGATATCCCAAAACATTCTTTGAAAGTTGCTGAAAACGCAGTATATTTTGTCATGGCCATTGAATGTGTACATTTTTAATAATCACTATTCTATTTAGCTGAAAATTCGACCGTTCCAAGTGTAATTGGCGAACGAAATTTTTGAAATTTGAAAATGATGTTTTCGAGTTTCAGCAGGGACATTTACTCTGATAATTGGACTGATAAATATTGATGTTTTGATTGCAGCCTGCTGTCCACGAGGCTTTCACGTTTGATTTTCACACTCTGACCAAAGATAACGTTAACAATAGTTAAGTCAAAATGCCAGCACGATTTGAGAGCATGAACGATGGCATCATGCCGGATCCGATGATCAGCAACGGGGCAAACTACGCCCTCGCCGACGACATTGTCATCTCAGGAATATCAGGTACTTTTCATCTACCCAAAAATCCTCATCACTTTGTTATCTCTCCTACCCATCAAAAATGATGATCCCGGTTTGCAAAAAACTGATGACTTGGCGTTACAATTTGTTTTTACTGTTCTGTTGAACTTTTGCCATGCAAATGCGTCAACCGATCGAGATAATTTAGAGAAAGGAAAAAGTAGCCGAAGTTATGTAAACCGTGAGGAATTATCAGTTTGAAAGAAAAAAAATTGATGTTTGTTCATTGCCTGCGGAATTTATTGAACATTTTTGTTTAATCTGAGTTTAAATAAGCAAAACAACAGAACGAAAAAAAAAAAAAAAGAAATTAATCGAACTTGATAAGAGCTTTTCGTCACGTTAGGAAATTTGTTTTTAAATAATCCAGCTGATTATTGATTTGATCTTGTTTGTCTTTTCGCAGGCCGACTTCCTGAGTCTTCGAATATCGAGGAGTTCAAACAGCAACTGTTAGAAGGAATCGACCTTGTGACGGACGATGAAAGACGATGGCCAGCGGGAATGTTCGGGCTGCCCACGAGAACGGGCAAGATCAAAGATATTTCTGCGTTCGACGCGACATTTTTTGGGGTCCACGCAAAACAGGCCCACGTGATGGACCCCCAGCTTCGAATGCTACTCGAACTGACGCACGAGGCTATCGTCGACGCTGGTATCAACCCAGCTGATATTCGAGGATCCAAAACTGGCGTCTTCATTGGGGTTTCCGAATCTGAATCGAATGAATGTTGGACCAAAGATCCAGAGGCTATTAATGGTCCGTTTCTGTTCTTTTATTGTCAAATTATAGATATGTAAAAATGTTAAAACAGAAAAACTATAAATTGTCCAAACAGTTTGATGTTTTTAAGGTGGGGACATGCAATTTTGTAAAATAGTCAGATGTTTTTATAACTTTGAATATTCATTCTGTTAATATAATATATTTCAAGTTAGATTCAATTAACAATGAAAAAGAACGATAAATTCACATAAAAATTCACAAGAATAATATAAACGAAATGTTTTTAATGACATCACATAAATTTTTCATTTCTCTTTTACTAAATATTTTATTTGTTTCATAAATAATTAAGAACGTTATCGTGTCCAGAAATTGTTACAATGTCATAAACATAAAAATGAGCTTTTATTTCAAGGTAGGACATGCAATTTTGCAAAATAGTCAGATGTTTTTTTTTATTTTTAATAATAATTTTATCAATACGAACACGTCTATGGGTAAATTTTTGAAAAAATTGACTATCTCTGAGCTGTGATATTTAATTTAGAAATTGGAAAATTGGAAAAATAACAAATTCTGACAATCAAAAAGAAAGCAAAAATGTGAACCTGCAAATTTGTAAAAAATAATATTAGTCAGACATTGACAACATATTATCGAATTAGTCATAAAAGAATTAAAATTATTATGATTGATTATCGTTTGAAAAACTATCTAAAAATTTAAGATCTATAAAAAAAATTTTAAACAGTTTGATGTTGTTAAAAAGTATAAATTATGTAAAAAAAGAGACAACTTTGTAAGAAAGTAACTTTGTAAGAGTGTAAAATTGATCGTCCTAACTTATCATTCAATATTTCAACAACCAATTCGAAAGACCAAGTGAAGTTCAATTTCATCAAAAATTCAAATCAATCCACAGAATTCGCCAATGAAAAATTGTACTCACGATGAAAAATTCATTCTGACATTGAAAAATCGTTATTCCGATCGATGCAATTTTGCAATTTAAAAATTACCTGACAAATTGCAAGAGAAAGTTACTTAGCTTAGCGATTGAATCATTATGCTAAATGAGCTGTTCATTTTTAGGATATTCACTAACGGGTTGCTGCCGAGCCATGTTCCCCAACCGAATTTCGTACTCTTTTGACTTCAACGGGCCGAGTTTTTCGGTCGACACCGCCTGCTCGTCGTCGTTCTTTGCGTTGCACCAGGCAATGACTGCGATGAGGACCGGACAGTGTGACGCAGCCATTGTTGGCGGTGTAAATCTTTGCCTGAAACCTGGATCTTCATTACAGTTCCATCGTTTGAGCATGTTATCGCCTGATGGCTCTTGCAAATCTTTTGACAGTGCCGGAAACGGTTATGTTAGGTAAAATAATATTAATATAATATTAATTAAAAAAAAGCATTTTTCAAAAATGTTAATTTTCGTTAAAAGTTTAATTAGTTTGTAATTTTAAGTGCATAACTAAAACATTGTGAAAATGAAAGTTGAGATAACGAAGAAATTGTAAAAAATAGAGAATTATAGAAATAAAAATGAACACAAAAAGGTGTGAAATTGAAACAATTATGAAATTGTCGAAAGTCAATTTTAGACTGATGGAAATTTGAATTTTATTTGTTTACAGGGCTGAAGCAGCGGTTGTTATTTACTTACAAAAATCTCGTGACGCGAAAAGAGTTTACGCAACGATAGTGAACTCCAAGACAAACACTGACGGTAACAAGGAACAGGGAATCACGTTCCCATCCGGGGCGATGCAAAACAAACTGATGCGAGAAGTGTACCAGGAGGTCGGCATCAATCCAGCAGACGTGGCCTACGTCGAGGCTCACGGCACAGGGACCAAGGTCGGAGACCCGCAAGAATGCAATTCCATCGCCGAATTGTTCTGCAAGGACCGCAAAGGTCCTCTTCTGATGGGTTCAGTCAAGTCAAATATGGGACACTCGGAACCTGCCAGTGGGCTCTGCTCCATCGCCAAAGTTGTCATTGCCATGGAGGCTGGCATCATCCCAGGAAATCTTCATTTCAAAAATCCGAATCCTGAGATTCCTGCCTTGCTCGAAGGAAAAATTAAAGTAATTTCAATTTCTTTTCTGTTATTGTATTCAGTCATTTTTAATTTTTTTTCAATTGTTCTCTATTGATGAAATTGTATTTTAGGTCGTAGACAAGTCGATGCCATGGAAAGGTGGTCTGGTAGCAGTAAATTCATTTGGATTTGGTGGAGCAAACGCCCACGTAATTTTGCGAAGCAATCCAAAACCAAAAATCATTCCCTCTATTGGCTCTGCTGTTCCCAAACTCGTGGCGTTATCTGGTCGAACGGAGGAAGCCGTGCACACATTTTTGGACAAAGTCAAGGAGCATGAGAAGGACGACGAGTTCGTGGCTCTGGTGCAAGATCTGCACAATTTTAACATCAACGGTCACGATTATAGAGGCTACCAAATTCTTGGCGATAAGGAAAACGTGAGGGAAGTCGCTGAATTCGCCGGTGAAAAGCGACCCATTTGGTAGGTTTCGGTATTATGCAAATTTTTCAACATAACACACACCGGCCGATAAGATTAATTTATTTTGATGCAATTATAAGTGCCATTTGGTGTGATTTCTTATATAATTCCTTGTTTCCACTTGGTTGATAATTTTTAATAATCATCGTTAACGGGAACAAACACAATAATAATTTTAATTGCGATTGCGAACTGGGTTATGCAAATATTGGGTCAAACATATACTAAAATCAAACGATGAAAAAAATATATACAATTAAACTATTAATTATATACAGTATTTATAAATACATGATCAAGTCATTTTTTATTGTTATTTATTAAGATTAAGGTGGGACATACAACTCGGTAAGATAGTCAGAATTTGTTGTAATCTTTAATTATAATAAATCTATTAATACGAATGCATCTATAGCCAAATTTTTCAAAAATTTGACTATTTCTAAACCCAGATATTTCTGTGTCTAATAGGAAAAACCAGTTAAGTATATAGGGTTTACGTATACACTTAACTGGTTTTTCTTTTTAGCCACTGATTTAATTTAGAAATTGAGCAAAATTGAGAAAAAAATGTGAACTTGCAAATTTAGAAAAAAAAATAGTTAATAAAAAAATAGTATTAGACGATTTACAGAATTTGTCATAAAGTATTAAAATTACTATTATTGATCATCATTGGAATTACTATGCAAATTTGACTGTACTGTATGTCCCATCTTCCCATCTTAAATTTTATTTTGGTATCTTTGATTTTGAATTTAATTTTTGTTCTTAGGTACGTTTTTCGGGTATGGGCTCGCAGTGGCCAGGAATGGGCAAAGCTCTCTTCTCAATAGACGCATTCCAGCGAAGCATTCGTCGCTCCGCAGAAGTTCTGAAACCCCTCGGACTCGACCTCATAGACCTTCTCCAAAATGGAAAGGAAGAACAGTACGACATCTTAAACAGTTTCGTAACGATTGCTGCCATCCAAGTGGCTCTGGTGGACGTGTTGAGTTCCATCGACATCCAGCCAGACGGTATCGTCGGTCACTCGGTGGGCGAGCTTGGCTGTGCCTATGCTGATGGCACTTTCACCCCGGAACAAGTGGTTCTGGCGGCCTACTGGCGAGGCAAATGTGTCATCGATTCAAATCTGCCAAAAGGCGCGATGGCAGCCGTCGGTCTGAGTTGGGATGAAGTGAAGAAAAGATGCCCCCCAGACGTTGTTCCAGCTTGCAACAATGCGGCTGATTCGGTCACCATCTCTGGCCCACCAGAAGCAATAGCTAAGTTCGTCGAAGAGCTCAAGTCGCAGGAAATATTTGCCAAGCAGGTAAAAAAATGAGTTGAAAAAGTAGGAAGACAGGCGAATTTGGAAACATGATTATATTATCAATAATAAACATTATAATTGAACATTTTTACTGAAATGGTTCAAAGATATCATTTATCAAAAAACGAAAAAGAGGTGACTCATTTCTGATATCAATTTTTAATTGCAGTTTTTTTTTTTGAGTGGAAAAATTGGGAAATGTTGAGCATGATTATCCTTAAATTGAACATTTGAAAATTGTACATTGGTTTTGAAATTAGTGCTGTAATCATTAGCAAAATAATTATGTTCGTCTTATGATAATTGCTAAATAAGTGTAACAACATTATTCAAATGAATGTTGTTTGAATACATTAGATTCAATTGGTATGTAAATAATCGTCAGTTGTCACTTTATCAATCGTTACTTTATAAACAATTATTCTTCACGTTTGCGGTCGCTTACTTTCGTAACAATGATGGTTAAATTGTAGGCCTTGTTACCTAATGAAATGTTTC
This sequence comes from Trissolcus basalis, assembly GCA_025266255.1. Lineage (NCBI taxonomy): Eukaryota > Metazoa > Arthropoda > Insecta > Hymenoptera > Scelionidae > Trissolcus > Trissolcus basalis. The sequence continues at coordinate 22,336 of JAAMPD010000343.1, read as the reverse complement.
TCGTCGATTTAATTCATTTCTTTAAAAAACAAAGTGTTTGTTAACATTTTTTTTGTTGCATCTTATTAGAATTCTGACTACATTCTGATATGATTAAATCTGAGAAAATGAATATTACTTGTGAGCTCTAAATTTCATCCAACTTTTTATCCTCAATTTCACTTTTTGTCTGTGAATTTTCGATTATTATGCAAATATTGGTTCATAACTTACAGCTTTGAAACTAAAGCCATCAGTTTATGACCGCAAAACATAAACGTATATATTTTTTATAGTTTTCATAATTAAACGATCTTGTTATTCTATTACATTTATGAACGAAAAAAAATATACATTTACATTCGAATTCGAATTTATATGCTGTTAAATTTATTGTGAATTCAGATATAAAAAATCAACGAGTAATCAAAAAATGTGTTGACAAATTTAGAAGTGGAAAAAATATGTAAATCATGATGTGATCGGTAGAGTGTTTATTCATTTTTTTAAATTCAATTTCAGGTCCAGAGTGCAGGCTGTGCGTTCCACAGCAAATATATCACACCGGTCGGTCCGAAACTGAAACCAATCCTGGAGAAGATTTTGGTCAACCCCAAGAAAAGGACTTCCAGATGGGTTTCCAGCTCGATTCCGGAAAGTTCACAAAACTCTCCGCTTGCGCAGTACAGTTCAGCAGCCTACCACGTTAACAATCTACTTTCCCCTGTACTCTTCCACGAGGCACTTCAAAAGGTACCAGAAAATGCGGTGGTGATTGAAATAGCGCCCACTTGTTTGCTCCAAGCAATCCTCAGAAGATCCCTGCCACCGTCGGTGACAAATGTGAGCCTGCACAAGAAGGACCACGCGGATAACATGAGCTACCTCCTGAGCAACCTGGGCAAATTGTACATGGCCGGAGGCCAACCAAAATTGTCCAAGCTTTATGCACCGATCAGTTACCCGGTTGGCAGGGGAACCCCGATGATAAATTCTGTCGTTGGATGGGACCACAGCACGCAATGGAGTGTTGCGAATTTTGCTGACAAACGTCAGATGACTGGAGAAAGCGTCATCGAGGTTGACCTGACCAAGGAGAAAGACGCTCATTTGTCTGGACATGCTATCGGTTAGATTATTTAAATTTGTACAGTGATTTCTCTTGTTCATTATCTTCAATCTTGAAGACACTTTGAAATGTTAATCTATTTATCACTTCAGTTTATTCTGTGACTTAAGAATTAAGATTACGATTGCAAGATGTCTTAAGATTAGTGATGACAAATGTACTTAACTGGAATTTGTTAGGTTTTTGTATATGTTTGTTGTTTGTTATTTTTTAATTAAATTGAACAAATAGAATGTCATTTATAAAATAGAATCATTTTGAAAGATAATTGTCAAGCTTATTTTTTAAGCTAATTTCAAGAAAACGTTTTCAATTTGACAAAATCAAATGTTGTGTTAGTTATTTTTAAATTAATGTGAATAGATAAAAAGTCATTTGGAAAGATAATTATGAAGCTTATTTCTAAACTTATTTTAAAACGAAGTTTTCAATTTGGAAAAAATAAATATTATGGTATATTTCAGATGGAAGAGTGTTGTTCCCCGCAACTGGATACCTTGTTCTGGTATGGAAAACATTCGCCAAGATGAACAACACCGATTTTGAAAAGATGCCAGTGGTAATGGAAAGCATTCGGTTCCAAAGAGCTACCATCATGCCAAGGGACGGATCTGTGAGGTTCCTGGTGAACATTTTCGAAGGCACCGGCGAATTTGAAATCTGCGAAAACGGTGGAGTTGTAGTCAGCGGCAAGATTCGTGTGCCTGAAAAAATCGAGTCGGAGCAAACGAAACTCCCTCCGCAACAGCCGAAGAAAGTGAGCGAACTCATCGAGCTCACTTCCAACGACATCTACAAGGATCTCAATCTGAGAGGATACGAATACCAGGGAATTTTTAAAGGCATCTTGAAATCAGACAACCGCGGACTTGCTGGTTGGTTCAATTCTTATTATTAAAAATGATTTGAATATTTTAATTTGCAATTTAAATTAAAAAATGTAATATAATTTTCAGAATATTTTGGATACTTTTGTTATGTATAATTTCTATAAATTACATTGTTTTTCTATAAATATTACATTTTGTTTTACAGGCGAACTCAAATGGGTCGGTGAATGGATCTCGTTCATCGACACGATTCTACAGTTTGCTATCCTTGGCAAAAACACACGAGAACTTTATCTCCCAACTGGTCTCCAGCAGATCTCAATCAACCCGGAACTACACAAACAAATTGGCGAGAGTCTTCCGGAAGGAAGTGGTATCGCCGTGTACAATTATCCGAACATCAATATCGTGAAATCCGGTGGTATCGAGCTCAAGGGAATGAAGGCCTCGTTGGCACCGAAGAGGCAGCAACTGCAGTCCGATCCGGTGTACCAGCGGTACACGTTTGTTCCTTATGAGAACGACAGACCGCTGGTCGAGGATCCTGAGAAAGCCCGGTTCCATGCTGTCAATGTTTTACTAAACATTGCTCGCATGAACCTTGGCGTTGGCAAACTTAGAATTACCGAGGTCGCTGGCGAACGCGCACCTGAGGCTATATTGTCACCGAGTATCGTCGAGATACTTGAGATGGAGCCGCAAATCTCTGTACGCATTTAAAAATATAATTTACAAACTCATTTTTGTTTGAAATAAAATATTCTTTGTAAAATTGGATAAAATATTGTATATGTTAATTGGGTAAAATTAAAATGGAATCTTTGTTATTTCCAGATGGAAGTGACAGTAATAACAAACAATCCCGAGATGTACAGAACCGCAATCGAAGATGACATGCTGAATTACATGAGCAAGGATGTGACCACCGGACCAGTAGGTCAGGACATCTCGATCGGTCTGGCAGCAGACCTATTGACGAATAAGAAAACCAACATCCTGCAAAACCTGGGTAACTCGATCAAAACCCAGGGATTCATCATCCTCGAGGAGACCGACAAGGTGGACGTCAAAGAAACCAGCAAGGAGGTTTCCAAACTTAACTTGATTGTCGTGGCGAAACAATCTGCCGGTGGCAAAAGTTACGTTTTGTTGAAAAAACAAGAGCCAGAGTGTTCGAACCCGATTGTTATTAAGATCGAACAGAATTCGTTCAGCTGGGTGGAGGAACTGAAAAAAGCAACCTCAGAGGAGAACCGATCGAGGAAACTCGTTTTGGTGAACAAAACCAGAGAGTGCTCGGGTATCGTAGGACTTTCCACCTGTATCAGAGCAGAGTGTCCGGATATTAGACTGCAGTATCTCTATGTGCAAGATGAATTCAAGGGCGAGTTAAAGATTGCTGCTTATGACGGACAGCTGAAGAAACAGCTGGTTGCGAACGTATTGAAGAATGGTCAGTGGGGTAGTTACCAGCATCTGCGACTTGACCACCAGAAAGACACCACGTCTCTTCCAGTTGAACATGCTTATATCAACACGATCACTCGAGGAGATCTCAGCAGCTTGAAATGGATCGAGAGCCCGCTTAGATATTACAAAGCTGACAAATCTTCCAATACTGAATTGTGCCATGTTTACTATTCGCCTCTCAATTTCAGGTACTTTTTTTCGTTTACAAATAATTCATATTTGCCTCTGAAACAAAATTGCAATTTCACTGACATAGTAAATTAAAAATTGAAGCGACGTTGTTAGTACACTTTTTTAATTGAAAGAAACATTGATTTTGTCGAAAGTAATATTTTATTCTTTTTTAAATTTTTTATTAACGAAATGATTTTATTATTTTATAGAGACATCATGTTGGCCACAGGAAAACTACCACCAGACGCACTGCCAGGAAACTTGGCAGGCCAAGAATGCATCCTTGGTCTGGAATTCTCCGGACGAGACTCGTCAGGTCGTCGAGTTATGGGTATGGTAGCAGCTCGAGGTTTGGCTTCCACTGTGCTCGCAGACCCAGCTTTCCTCTGGGAAGTCCCGGATAAGTGGAGCCTCGAGGAAGCTGCGACCATTCCTGTGGTCTATGCAACGAGTTACTATGCGCTGTGTGTGAGAGGCCGCATGAAGCCTGGCGAGAGTGTCCTTATTCATGCTGGAAGTGGAGGTGTTGGACAGGCTAGCATTTCCATCGCTCTGAGCATGGGTTGCAACGTTTTCACCACCGTCGGGTCCCAGGAAAAACGTGACTTCTTGAAGAAGACGTTCCCACAGTTGACTGATAGGTAAACTTTTGTTTTGTAACTTACATCAAACAAGCTCTCACTTAAAGTAAACGTACCTAAAACGATTATAGTGTACCTATTTGTGTTATTTTTATTTAAAATATATTTAGAATTTATTTAGAAATTGGAGGCTGTGAAAAACATTTTATTGAAATTAATGGAAATGTAACACTGAATCTTTGTGCATTTTAAATGATTTCATAATTATCCGAAATGAGAATCAATTTTATAATAAACTTAACACAAATAGGTACACTATAACTGTATTAGGTACGTTTACCTTAAATTTATTTAATTTTATGAATTTTTTTATATTTTATATGAATAATTTATATCTATAATAATTGTTTGAAATAAATGTTAATTTTGTTGAATTAAAATTATTAATGGAAAAAGAGATTGATTTTGTTAATAATAATTTTGTTTCTTTAATTTCCAACAGAAACATTGGTAATTCTCGAGACACAACATTCGAGCAGCTCATTCTAACTGAAACAAACGGACGAGGCGTGGATCTGGTGCTGAATTCACTCGCAGAAGAAAAATTGCAAGCGAGTGTTCGCTGTCTGGCTGAAGGAGGCCGATTTTTGGAAATCGGAAAATACGATCTGTCCAACAATACACCTTTGGGCATGTCAGTCTTCCTGAAAAACACCGCCTTCCATGGAATTCTTTTGGACGCACTGTTCGATGCCAGTCCTGAGGAAAAGGCAGAGCTCGTCAAGGTCGTCAACGAGGGAATGAAAAACGGAGCAGTTCGACCTCTGCCTGCTACTGTCTTTTCTGAACAACAGATTGAACAAGGATTCAGGTAATTACAATCTAAAATCACAATGAAACTTAACATTCAACTTTATTTTAATATTCAACATTCATTTGTATAATTTTTTAAATTAAATTTGTAATTTAATTTAATAATTGTAGATTTATGGCAACCGGTAAACACATAGGCAAAGTCCTTTTGAAGATACGCGACGAGGAACCAAAAGCAAAAGTACAAGCCGTGACAAAAACCGTGTCGGCTATCCCAAGGACGTACTTCAACCCTGATAAATCGTACATCTTAGTAGGAGGCCTGGGTGGGTTCGGTCTGGAGTTGGCTCACTGGATGATCTCGCGTGGAGCTAAGCACATCGTGCTGGCCTCCCGATCTGGAATGAGAACCGGATACCAGTCGCTGTGCATCCGCAGGTGGCGCGAGAAAGGAGCCAATATCGTAGTTGCTAAAGCTGATTGCTTAACAGCTGCCTCGGCTACGGAACTAATCAACTTAGCAACCAAACATGCCCCAGTTGGAGGTATCTTCAATCTCGCGGCTGTCCTCAGAGACAACTTCATCGAGAACCAGTCGCCGGACGATTTCAAAACTGTTGGCAATCCGAAGATCGAGGGAACCCTCCAACTGGACGCGGTCTCGAGAAAGATGTGCACTGAACTTGAGTACTTTGTCTGTTTCTCGTCTGTTTCCTGCGGAAAGGGTAACATTGGACAGACTAATTATGGGCTGGCGAATTCTGTGATGGAGAGAATTGTCGAACAGAGACAGGCCAATGGACTGCCTGGTCTTGCGATTCAGTGGGGAGCCATTGGGGATGTTGGTCTTGTGATAGGTATTGTACTTTTTCAGAACTTAATTCGTTTAAAAGGAATGTGTAATTTGGAAAAATGTAAATTTGTAAAACAATTTAGTCTGAAAATGTTCATGTAATTTGATTTGTAATTTGAATGTAATTTGAAAGCAACATTTTAATTTTACGAAGATTATTATAAACATTTATAATTTGGAATTTAAAAGTATATGATTTGGATTAAAAATTTGATTGCCTGTTATTGTAGAAAATATGGGAAACAACGACACAGAAGTCGCAGGAACTTTGCCACAGAGGATGGTCAGTTGCCTCCAAACCATGGACTTCTTCTTGCAGCAACCTCACGCAGTTCTCCTCTCGGTTGTTTTGGCTGAAAAGCACAGTCACACTGAATCTGGAAACAAGGTGAATCTCCTCGAGGCTGTAGCGAACATCCTGGGTCTGAAGGACTCAAAATCAAATCAACCAAAAACCAGAGTTTGGCCGATCTTGGTATGGACTCTCTTATGGGAACTGAAATCAAACAGACACTCGAAAGAAACTACGACATGGTTCTCTCGCCTCAGGAAATTCGCGCGCTCACATTTGCAAAACTTGTTGAACTTTCGTCAGGTTAGTTACTTCTTTTTATTCCACATTTTGGTTTCATTTTCATACTTAGATATCTTTTCTCATTTTCTCTGATACCATTATTTATTAAATTTTGTTTTCAATGCAGGTACAATTGCTCCAGAATCACGATCAGAATCTCCGATCTCACAGAACACCGACGACTTCCTCTTCCAATGTTCCGATAATGAAATTGTCCCTAGGGAATCGCTCGTCCAACTAGAAACAAAATCAAAATCAGGAGACCCGGTGTTTGCGATCCACGCGATCGAAGGAACCGTTTCGTCTTTGAAGAATCTCGTAGCCAATTGGAACAGACCAGTTTGGGGATTACAGTGCACCAAGGATGCGCCTCTAAATTCCATATCCGAGCTCGCAGAGTTTTATGTTACACAAATCCAGAAAGTGCAGAGCAAGGGCCCGTACACATTGCTGGGATACTCGTTCGGTGCTGGTATCGGTTTTGAGATGGCTGTGATCTTGCAGAAACAGGGCAAAAAGTGTCACCTTGTGCTCATCGACGGTTCGCCTGATTTCTTGATGCTCCATTGCACGACGATTGGCAAGCAAACAAAGAATGATGAGTCACCGATTGTTAATGACAATGGACTCAGGAAATCGCTCGCATATTTCTCACGACAGCTCAATCCTGATGTCTCATTCCTTAAGGTTCATATTCTTTTTATAACCCTTTTTCAAACATTTCTTCTTTTTTCTTTTTCCAATTTCAATCGTTTACACATGGAAATATTTTATTATTCATCTTATATTTAATTAATTATTTTATTCCGGTAACCTTTAGTTTGTGATTATAAATTTTACAATTGTACATCTGCACACAGAAAACAAAAACTGGTGACCCGAATGTACGCAAGACTCAGTCTTGTGCGCACTCGATTCATCCATGCGTACGATTTTGGATTTAATTGAGATATATTCCATTTTCTGTTCAGTAACTGGTATTAATTGTGTAAATAATACATTAACATTCTAATTGTTTTGTTTCCAGGCGTACGGTTTGTTGAAAAACATTAAATCCGAAAATGAGCTTTTGGATAAGCTGGTAGAAATCATCAACAGCACTCGATTCTCAAAGGAGGACATCAAAACTGCTGGCTATCTTTTCTACAAAAAGTTGAACGCGATTACGTCGTACAAACCACGAACAAAGTACGAAGGAACCGTCACGCTGCTCAAAGCATCGGAAAGTTATATGCACATGGACAATGATTATGGATTGTCTCAGGTATCCATTTTTCTTGAACGATTTTTCTTTAATCTTTTAATCCGAAGATTGTATCTTAGAATTTGGTACTTATCGATTGTGTTTTCAATTGTTACAGATTTGTTCACAAAGTGTCAAAGTTGAAGAGCTCAGTGGGAATCACAGAAGTATACTGCAAGGCAGCGATATCTCAAAGATCGCAGAGGCTTTGAAACAATAAAAGCGATCGAAAATTCATCGACCATTCCTACCAAAGTTAAAAGAAAGAAATAAAAAGGGGAGAAAGAGAAAAAAGAAAAAAGGCAACTTAAAAGCAGTTGCAGACGAAAAAAAATATGTGCAACTTTTTTGACATGACAAAATGACTAATGCATTTTTGTATGTGACAAATTTTTGGGACTCAGGTTCTTAGTGTACATTTTTCTACTCTTATAGGGCACCTGAAGAATCGAAATATTTTTACACGCTTAGTGCTACAAGCTTCGCTGTATAATTTGTCGATAACTCAAGTGGACAGGGGTTATTGACAAGCGATACGGCGACGGGTGTTTTTTTATATAATATTTTATTCATTTACTTTGTTCTTCTCTTTTTTTTGTTCTCGAATGAAATACGTATGAGTCGGAAAATCTCAGGACAATATTGTAAACTAACGAAATATTCATTACTCTTGCAAACGTAAAAACAAAAAGTAACAAAAGGATTAGCTCAAAGTCGTTTGTAACCAATGTACATTCCGTTCGTAAATTTAAAGGTGTTAAATAATTATTTATATATTAAAGAAAAACAGTTTCTACATAGTTGAAGTAATAATTTAATTGCAATTCCATTTTATGAATTGTGTTACCTATTTATCTGTAAGTTTTTCTTCGTTATGTAAAAACAATAAAAAAAATTATGAAAAGATTGTGTAAAACAAGAATGAATTAAACAGAATGTCTTTCGTAAGATGTGTCGTTTTATTTTCAAATTTAAATTGTCAGGCGGGTGAAAGATTTCTTACGTTAAAAAATTCGTTTACTTTCATAATACTGAACTCAGGCTTATAAAATGAGATTTAAAATTGCAGTTATTGCTTGAAGTATGATAAAACATCAAACACTTTACAGGTACGTAACAATACTTTTTTTCTTCTTTTAAAAAATTGGTTCCTAGACTAGATTTTCAGTTCAATTTTTTTTTGTAACTTTTCTTAAACGACGGATCTGGAATGGCGTAACGTTCATCGCAAGTGAAAGGCACTGTCAACGCGTAACGCACACCGGAAGTTACCTTTTCAACTGCATGGACATTTTCACTTCCTGAAGTGAACATGGATACTCGACCTGCAATTTTTCGCAAATTAGTTTCATTTCGCAATTAATTCACAAACTGATTTCAATTTAAATTATGTTAATTAAAGTATGTAATTATAACATTACTTTTTCAAATCAACTACAAATTCGATTAAATTTAAATAATGTTTGGATTTGAATAATCTGATATTTACCTTTGCGAGGTTCAATCGTTGCGTTTGTATTTTTGTCTATAAAGATAAATCTTCCACCTTGAAAATCTCTCTCATAATCATTCAAGTAGAGCAAAGATGTATAATGGAAAGACTCGTAAGAATTCTGTGAAAACAAGATTTAAATAAATATTTCACATAAAAAGCACATCTTTTTTCAATTAAAAAATATTTGATTTGTACTTTATCAACATGGGTGTGCCAATATTCATCATGGACTGTTTTTGGTTTGACATTAGTCATCCGCGAGAAAAATGTTGGTTTTGTCAGATACAACTGGTCGGCATTGACTTGAAAATGATGTGCGATGGCATGTTGAATTTTCGTTTTTACAACTCTGAAACACATTAGAATTTTAAAAATATATTTAACACGTTCGACGAAGAATACATTTAAAAATATAACATAACAATACTCGAAAGAACAAACGAATAACAATTTATATCATAAATGGTGAATTATTGATATTGTAATCTATTTAACACTAAAAGGATGATTATATTATCCGTTTTTTTTTAAATGAAATATTGTAATACTTCGTGACTTTGCATCATTTTTATTGTCTTTGTTATGAAAAAATTTAATATTTAAAGTGGGACATGCAATTTCGCAAAATAGTCAGATAATTTTGTAATTTTAAATATTAATTGTATCTCTAAGCTGAGATATTCAATTTAGAAATTGGACAAAATTATATATATATAAATATACGTAGCATGCATGTTTACAATAGTTTGAAATGAACTATATCGAATTCGATTTTGTGAAATTTGTTGAATCTGTGCCTAATTGTTTATGCCAGTCAAAAATACATATGGTTCAATTTTAAACAAATTCTGACTTTGCAGAAAAATATGTGAAGATGCAAATTTTGTATCAGGCGACTTATTAGACAGACTTTAACAACATATTATAAAAGTAGTCATAAAATGTTACAGTTGTTATGATTAATTATCAGTTGAAAAACACTATGTTTACTGTACTGACAGTCCAACTTTAACAAGTTCGAAACAAACTTTCTTTAAAGTACAAATGAGTCATTTAGATTTGGTTGAAGTAACGTTTCAAGTTAAAACTAATTAATAATAAACAAACGATAAACAAATAGATAAATAGTAAAAATATTTAATAACACTTAAATAAAAAAAGTAAATTTTAATAACAATATTAATCGTGGAACTTTTTAATTCGTCTTATCATGTAATGCTGACTCAACTTGATAAATCAAATTAAGAAAATTCCATTTTTTAATGAAACAAATGAATTCATCATTATTCAAAATTGTCTAAATAATGTTAAACATTTAAAAATAACCATCTCTTTTTTTTTAAATAAATACTCTGTTGTTTTTCTAGTTTGAATAAATGTTTAAACATTGGATTGTTTTAAAATCGAGCGTACTTGTAAATTGCAAAATCAGCGCTGTTCAAATACTTAGCAGCGTCTTGTATCTGAAAGACGTCGACAAAACCGGTACCCTTGCTAAAGGCTCCGGAATACAAATCCAAAATGCTCGCGCCGCCGTCGGAGCCGCCAAGTTTGAAAATATTTTTCGCAACTTTCAATAAGATCTCAGCTTCGGTGTCGGACACCAGCTTATCCGTTACAACCCTGCCGCATTTTTCCGGCATGCACTCTGGGAATTGGGTCAGTTCGGTTCGCAGTTCTGGCGAGCATTCCAAGGTTTGACTCCTGCTCAGAAGCACATCCTTTTGTTTAGCGAACACCGTTTCCTTTGTATTTTTATTATTGTACCAAACAATAATCAATACACCCACTATCAACACGCATCGTGACCATAGTCTCTGGTGGGTCAACTTTAACGCTGGTCCGAATTTTCTAAAAATGAAAAACAACAAAATTAGACCACATTTTAATAAACAAATTAATCAGACAAAAATTAATCCAAATTATTTGAACAAACAAAAGTTATAACATATTAATGAGGTGGGAAAAATATCCATACATTCTAACCTTGAAGATGTTTTATCAAGGTGGAAATTGATTTATACAAGTTGAAAATGTAAATTAAAATGTAAGAATTGGTCATTTAAATTCAAAATGAATGTTTACTGAAATTTTGTTGGCCGCTTACGAGGTGGGTGTAAACAATGAGATTTGTACTCACGGTTTGACAGAATCTTCTGATTTGTCTTTATCCTTATCTGGATTATTTTCCTTTAACTTATCTTTCTGAGTGTCTTTTCTGTTTCGTCGAGTTATCTGTGCCATAATTTGATGTTTCCAGTTTTTAATTTCGACCCTGGGATCAATAAAGCCGCTCTCGACATTTATGACTTTTGTTGATCTTTTTCAATCTTTTTACCGGCGAGGATTATCATCGTTTGACGTTTCTCTCAAGTTGTCAATCCACCTGCGGCTCACTTCACATTCTTCCAGGCGTCGAGGAGGGAAACATGACAACTTACAAATTATTTTATACAACAAATCCAATCTATTTTTTCATTTCTTTGATTCTATATATCCATTTCTAAGAATTCTTTGCTACTTCTATTTTATTGTTTACACTCTTACCCCCAATAACATTTACAAAATTAAAAGAAAATATAAATTAAGAAAAAGCAATAACCAAATATAAAATGACGTTCAATTTCTTGGAATCGGTTTTGTTTACATTACATTGTTTACTTGTTTACAATTTCAAGGACGCTTGTTCAAACAACAATGTACAAATTGAAAAATTAAAAAAAATGAAGGTAATTGATTTTTGAAAATGTTGGAAATTGGGTTACAGGTTTGGAGTTTTTATAGTTTTTAATTTATTTTATGTTCGACGAGTGGGGTGAGTTGTAATAATACACACAATGTTTGTCAGATGTTGACTACCAAGTCGTCATAGTAACCGTGCGCAAGTGAACTCTGGCGGATTAATAGTTGCTGAGTGACAGTTTGTCTGTAAGTGAATTTGTAAAAAAAATGCCACCCTCGAAGATGACAACAAAATGATTATTATGTTGTGAGTAATATTTGGCCATTTAATTTTCTCTGAGCTGTCAAAAAATTTCGCCACTCTTTCGGTCACCTTATTATTATTTTTCTTAACTGAATTGCGAACCTCGTTTCTGGTTTCTGGACTACCGAATAAAGTGCGCCATAAATATTTGAGTAATCTAAAGTCGATGACAGGCCGAGCTGTCAAAGTTAATTATGTAAATTTGCAGAGCACCAGTGGTTGTTTCTGCCTTTAGCATTCGTATCATTTCTTTTTTTGCCTTTTTATCCAATTCAATTTGTTTGCACTATTTTTGTTTGATCAAGAAAACAAACGGGGAATGAATAATAGATAAACACTGGAAATTGAAACATATACATTGTTTTCGATGAGTTTTTGCGCGTGAATTTGAAAAGGAAGATGTTATTCGAAAAGGAGAGCTTTTAATTGGATCGGCAAATATTTGAATAGTGAAATGAGCGAAGAGAGAATCTTGCTGCATAAAAAGGGCACGCGATCGATTTGACTTCTGGGAGGATCACAGAGGCTTTGGTACATCCGAACGAGGTTTTTTTGAAGATAAGCAAAACAAATGAAGATGAATCGATATATCACTTTGAACCAACTTGGTGATGGCACTTTTGGTTCCGTTGTGCTTGGCGAACGAATCGATACAGGAGAAAAGGTGGCCATTAAAAGAATGAAGAGGAAATATTATTCCTGGGAGGAGGCCATGAATCTTAGGGAAGTTAAGGTCAGTTTCTAAATACAATTTACGTTCCTCAATACCCCAACGATGACTCATTTTCACACGCACAACTAATTTATGCTCGAATTAAAATAAAAGCTCATTTTTTTAAATTAATAATTCATGTGTGATTAATAGTATTATGAACATTTCGTTTATATTATTTTTGTGAATATTTATGTGAATTTCTTTTTCTTTTTTGTTGGTGGGACATACAGTACAGTCAAAATTGCATATTTGAAATGATAATTAATTATAATAATTTTAACATTTTATGACTAATTCTGTAATATATATTGTTAAGGTCTGTCTATGATTCTATACTACTTTCAAGATTATTTTATGCAAATTTGCAGGTTCAAAAATTGTTCTTTTTTCGGCAAAGTCAAAATTAGATTGAACCATGTGTATTTTTGATCGCCATAAACAATTTGGCAAAGTATGAAAATGTTTCACAAATTCAAATTCGAGATAATCCTTATGTAAAAAAGATCATATATATTAACTATATATTATTTTCAGCAAATCATATATTGTTCATACATTGACAATCGATTGTCAATATATTGTCCATGTATTGTCAATATATGTATTATATATGGGCAATATATGATCCTTTTTACTAGGGATTGATTAGAAACTATTGTAAAAATGCATGCTTCGTATATTTATATATATAATTTTGTCTAATAATTTCTAAATTAAATATCCCAGCTTAGAAATAGTCAAATTTTCAAACAGTTTGGCTATAAATGTGTTCTTATTAGTAGATTTATAATGCAAAATTACAAGTTTTGACTATTTTGCTGAGTTGTATGTCCCACCTTAATTAAATCTAACTTGAAATATGTTTCAAAGGTCAATTTGACTTTAAACAAGTTGAAATTAACCCATGCATTCTTCAATGGAAGTTTGTTTATAACTTTTTAATTTTTAAACATTTCATAAAAATATTATAAGAGCGTAATAAAGAAAATAAAAAAATGATGAAAAGTCACGAATTTTTACAACGATTTTTGCACCGGAATAAAAATTATTGACGATTAAATTTCCATTTTGGGTCAAACTGTCACTTCTGACCTTCTGCTGTTAAAATATGGAACATTATTTTGTTATCCATTTTTTTTTTTTTGATAATTCATTTTATTTTAATTTTAATTTGTATATTTCTAATTTAAAAATTGTTGTTTATTCCAGTCGCTAAAAAAGTTAAGTCATGCGAATGTTGTGAAACTGAAAGAGGTCATCAGGGAGAATGACATCTTATATTTCGTCTTCGAATATATGAAAGAAAACTTGTACCAACTGATGAAAGACAGGTGAAAGAATTTTATGATTCAGAAAATAAGTTTTTGTTTTCATTTAAGTTTCGTAATTTTTCCTTCCACTTTATTTCTATCTATATTCCAATTTATTTATAATTGTTTTCACTTTGAAAGTTCATTTTAATTTTTAACTTGAACAATTCTCATAGAACATTTTTCTATGTAACAATTTATGCTGAATAGAAAATTGTATTTAAAAAATATATGTCGATTTCTGATTGAAATTGTATTTTGCAGGGACAAATTATTTCCAGAGCCGGTGATACGAAACATAGTTCAGCAAGTGTTGCAGGGCTTAGCGTTCATGCACAAACACGGATTCTTTCATCGAGATATGAAACCGGAAAATCTATTATGCATGGGACCTGAACTCGTGAAAATTGCAGATTTTGGTTTGGCCAGAGAAATTCGTTCCAGACCGCCTTACACCGATTATGTTTCAACGAGATGGTATTATATTCCACATTTCAATAAGAACATTTTCTCAACTTTTGCATTCACCTTTTTTGCTCTTTATGCTTTTATCTCAAACTCTATTTTTCTTTATTTTTTTGTATACATTATTTCACTTCAGCGTTTTTCTTTCACTTCGATCCTCATTAAGATTTTTCAATTTAACTGCTATTTTTAATATTTATTAATAATAATAATTAAACTAATAAAAATTACAATTTTATACACTTGCCTATTCTTACCTAAATTCAAATAGTGATTATTAAAAATGTACACATTCAATGGCCATGACCAAATATACTGCGTTTTAAGCAACTTTCAAATAATGTTTTGGGATACCTAAACATCAATTTATGTTACAAACAATGAGTTGCCAATAATTTTATTAAACAAAAATTTTTTCAACTACTTTACAATTGTCACGATTTCTTTTGCAGTTTTTGATAAAAATCGAAATTTCGAAGTATAACTCGGAGGGATGGATAAAGGAAAGCACTAGAATAACGATATTTGAATTATTCATGATTACAACAAAATCGCGATGTTGAACAAAAAACATGCAACTTTTTCAATAAAATTTCCACTCTATTTTGTTTATAACTTTGTTATAAATTACAGAATCAACAAAGTCTTTATTGAAGTACCTCTATGAATGTATTTTGGAGTAACTTTGAAAATTTGTAAAAAAAAATCGGCCCTGTAAATCTCGTGAAAAGTTGACAATTTATTGCATCTGAAAACGTAGTTTCGAGTAAAACGTGATTAAAGTTTCGGTATGCGTTTATAGTGCGAATACTTGTTGTTTGATATCTATTTACTTGTAAACTAATTCAAATTTCGAGCTGAGAATTTAACAGGTGATTCTTGAAATATTGTAGACTACAGAAATGACAAAAAAAAAAAAAAAATACTTTCGAACAATCCAAGTGTACATTCCCCTTCAATGTTCTTATTCTTTTACTTCGATCCTCGTTATGATTTTTTAAATACTTGTAATATTTATTAAAAAATTTTTTTTTACAGGTACAGAGCACCGGAAGTGTTGTTGCACTCGACCTTGTACAATAGTCCCATCGATATCTGGGCAGTAGGTTGCATAATGGCCGAGCTTTACACGTTCCGGCCACTTTTCCCCGGCAAGAGTGAGATCGACGAGATTTTCAAGATCTGTTCAGTGATCGGAACACCGGAAAAAAATGATTGGCCAGAAGGCTATCAGCTGGCAGCAGCTATGAATTTTACATTCCCAAACTTCAGCCGAACTTCCTTAAGTGTATTGATTCCCAACGCCAGTCAAGAGGCTGTTATTCTCATGGAAGACATGCTTCAGTGGAATCCGATTAAAAGACCAACAGCTCAACAATCTCTTAGGTAAAATTGTTCTAATACCCTAACAATATTAAGTCTTTCAATTATTAATTACAATATTAATCATTAGTTTGCATAATTCTGTAATTCACAAATTGAACGTTTTCACGCTCATAGTTTTTCTATTCATAATTTGATAATCACAATCCAATTACTTTAATTAATTTTTAGTTATTGAATGATTATTTTAATTGATAAAATAACATTTATTCATTTTTTTAATTACTATTTTTTAGGTACCCGTATTTTCAGTCCGGACTGCCTAAAAATGCGAGTGCAAAAAAGGTGTCCAGTTTTCAACGTGAATCAACGAACAAACTTAATTTGTCTTCTCCTAAAAGTCCAGCGCAATTTGCAAGCAACAAGCAAGTCATTAATGGACTGATCCAAAATAAGTACGAAAGAAATTATTGTTCCGCTTCATATTTTATAGATATAAAAGAAAAAGAGACAACATATTTTTAACAAATAATAATAATAAATACGGTACATTCTTTTTCACGCTAGCGGGCAAGACAAAAGCCAGCCTCCACAGCCGTCGATGCTGTCTTTGTTAAATAACAGTAACCGGCAAAAAAGGGACTCGAAAAAGTGGGACGACGACGAATTCGCTGACTTGCTCGGGTAAGTTTTTCACGTTTGCCTGAAAAATGCATACGCTCTCACATTAGCGCCGACTGATTGCGTCAAAATTATTTTGCCCCGTCTGAAAAGCAAATTTGACGTTTCTTTTCATTCTGTCAATTTTGTCAAAAAAAAAAGAAAAAAATTGTCGTTCAATTGACACACCGAGATGTTAACAAAGTATAAACATTTTGCAGATCCAAAAGTGATTTTAAAATTTGAAAATTCGCTTTAACAAGTCCAAATGGTGTAAGAATCGCAAAATCTTTTTTTGTTTGTTTTTCGTTTGCTATTATCTTCTTTTGTTGAACGCCTTTTCGTTTTTGTCCAATTTTTATACTTCTACACGGTTATCTATTTTGTTTCAACAATTTATTCTTGAAAGAAAATGACTGTAGATCTTGTACGTTATGCACCTATACAAACAATTATTTAAAAATTTGCTTTTTCTTTTCGTTCATTCAGTTTCTGGGTTACATTCAAAATAATTAATGTTTCAAAAAATGTGTCACTGATTTGAGCTTTTCTTTTGCATTTTCTTTAGCAGTAAAATTGTTCCCGACTCGTCAAGTGCAAAATTGTCCTCAGACCGTTTGTACAAAGAGAATCGCAACAATTGGAATATCAACTACCCGAGCGCGGGAAGTATCAAGCAGACTAACGCAAATTGGAATTTGTCGAATTGGAATGACTCGCACTTCGGCAAAAATTGGGACCAGTCGCAAGTCTTGAGGAGCGTTCAACTTTCAGGGAAGCAGAATTATGTTTCACTCGCTCGGTATGCAATTTATTCTATCAATTTGAACATAATCGAGCGGAATTCATTCGAACATAATTATTAATCTCAAATTTCAACAGTCGAATTTAACAAAGTCCATTCGAAGTAATTAAAATTAAACGAAATGTAATTAAATTCAACCAACCTCATTATAGTTTAATCAAATTAAGTTATATTATCAATTATACAATAAATTAATTTAATGGAATATCATTTGTTAAGCGAAAAGTTATTTCGTTCAATGTTCATATTCATTTGCAATTAATTTGTTTTATATTTTCACTTGATTTGCAGAAACGGAGACGCTGATTCAGCAAGATCGAAAGTAAGTCTGAACGGAACAGCTCGGTCACCACCGACGGAAATGGAGGAAGTCGCAAATCCGTTCTCTAACCAAAGGGAAGGTACTGAAAATCGTAATAGACAATTATATATGACGAAAACGGCTGAACAGTCTAGTAAAAATACCAAATTACCGTTTTCTGGCACGTTTTTATTCTAATCATTTCAGTAAGTGCTGGTGTGTTGAATAATTTGCATGTTTAAGTATGTTTTTGAGTCGTTTAAAAAATTGAAATTTAAGTAGAACCAACAAAATTGCAATAAAAATATCAAATTAGAAGTTAAATTTTCGTTTTTGGTAGAACAAATTATTCAAAGGCATGATGTAGTTGTTGAAAACGTAAAATTTTTTGTTAAGTTGAAATTAGATTTGAAATTTGTTTTTTTGTGGAAAAAAGGTGGAAAGTAGGTATTAGGAAGAATGAATTTTAGTTGTAAATTAAAGATAGTTGGTTTTTTGCAGGATCAGTTTCGAAAAATGGACAGCAGTCGAATTTCCTCGAAGGAATTTTGAATACGAGACCAAGCGGAGGATTGCACGGTAGAACTGACTGGGTGGCGAAGTATCTGAAATGACATCAAAGTGGATTGAGCGACGAATCTTCAAGTTGCTTGGATAATTCAACTGTGATACGAAGATCGAGAACGATTCCCACTCGGCTGATCATTGTAGTGTCAACTGAATGAAGACAATTTGTCGTTTTCTTAATTTCTTTTCTTTGTTCTTGGTGAAATAATTTTTATATCCTTAAACAAACTTGTTTTGAGCATGAATAACATTTGTGATTTTGTACTACCAAGTACGATTTTTTTGTGTTTCAATTTTATTGTAAGTTTTACTTTCAAACTTATCTATAACCAAGTGTAATGTTATTAGAAAGTTTGAACTTCTTGGAGGATTGCGAAAATTACATTTTAATTAATTAACTAATAAGGCAACACATCATTTTTAGTACATCATTTTTTCTACAGTTTGAAGCTTGTTTTCTCTTAAAGTACAAGAGATTGGTGATAACAATCATTTTCTTTAAACAAAAATTGTAAGAAATTATATGAAAGTCGGGAGATGCGTTGTTATCAAAAATTATGAAAATGTCTCAATTGCAAAGGTTCTGGAAAGACCGAGCATCGCGAGACAGGGCGATAATTATTGTCAACCTTTTTATAGTCTTTTTTTTATCTCGGAGATTATGAAACATGAATTATTATTCTGATTGTAAGAGTATGTATTTACGTTTATATCCGTGGAAAACAAATTAATGGATCATTCTGTCAGATTCAACAAAAAAAAGTATTTGTAAATATTCAGTAGTGTACAAATAAATGCGATTTTCAAAGATTCGAAATTAAAAGTTTATTGAAAATCGATTGTCTAATCGTTTTCTCAGACTGAGGAATGAAACAAAAATTGTTAAAAACACTTTTTAAGCTCAACCTGCTTATTGCAAAGTTGCACATCTTGTTGTTGATAGCTATTCATTGGTAGAGCTTATGGAGCATCCAAAATCGCTGCGGGCAGCGAAACTTTTAATACAAATAATGACAAAAGGTATGTAGTGAAACTTTTTATTCTTCAAATTGCGACGTTCTTTGTTATTTATTATTATTTCAGTTTACACAGTGTCTTGGTCTTCTTCTATGGCACGTCATTTTTCTGATAATTACTAACGCTAACGTAAAACATAAATTAATAAATAAAACATGTATATACAAAAACGGTATTTGTTATTACGTATCGTTGAATTGTAACGTCTGGTCGATTTTGCGAAGGCACTTTTGTTTGGTCTCTGTATAGTTTTGACAACTAACGATTATTTCATTCGCGTTACAATAGGGATCAACTTTTTTAACAGCCGGCAAAATCGATCGGACGTTCATGCAGGCTCGTTAATTGGCAACGACTGGTGCAAAAATTTGCACGGTCCGTTTTCCGCAAAATCGGCCGCCAAGTGACCGTCGCCTTGCAAAATCCATTTTGTCGTCAACAGACCGTCAACTCCTACCGGACCTCTGGCGTGGATACGAGTTGTGGAAATTCCAACCTGCGTTCAAACATAATTAACGAATTATTTTCAAAATTAAAACATTTTTCAATATTGCAAAATTCTACATTTTGTAATTATTCTTATAAGTAATTGAAATCCTACAGAGATAAGAATATCTTTTTAATACGTATATTAAAAATTATTAATAAATTATTTTTAAAATCAAAACGTTTTCCAATATTGCAAAATTTTTCATTTTGTATAATCATTTTTATAAGTAATTAAAATCCTGCAGAGATAAAAATATCTTTTATTTATATTTGAAAATTTTTCATTCTTTCATAGTGGTAGTTTCCATTTTTTTATGATTTTATATACTTTTTCATATAAAAACATATTTTACGCTTTGTTATTTTTTTCATGTTTTTTATTTATTTTTGAAAATTAGATTAAATTTATCCACGACCGCAAGAGAAAAGTTGCGCGTGCGTAGGCGAATAGTATACGAGTGTGGGACGGGTCAGTTGATGAATTGTTGATAAATAACTGCAGAGCGTGATGCATCTCTTGTTTTACCTTTTTTTTATCAATTAATAAAATTTTTAATTTCAATTTACATTCGCCTGTACGTTTTTCTCATCCAAATGTATGTAAATATAAATAAAAAAAATAGAAATACCAATAGACGTATCTATATCAGTTTATATAAATATATTAAATTCACCTATATTTTAAAATATATTTTTGTCTGCGGAATAAAATGGAACCCAAAATTAAGATTTTTGAGTTAATGATATAATAATTTTACACATCGAGAAAATAATTCCATCAAATGCTTAGAATTCATAAATGAAAATTTACTCAACTGTGCAGAATATGAGAGACAAATCTAAAATTCGTAAAAAAATGATTGAAACTTAGATTGAACTAATATTAAAGCTCATTTTAATTGCTAATTTTTTCAGTTCAGTAAATTTTGATAGACGTTTTTTCTCCGTGCACATTTTTGAAAAAATATTTTTATTCGTATGATAAAACGGAACTCAAAATTGAGATTTTATTCTACGTACCTCAGCTCCAAGACCAAATCTATAACCATCGGCAAATCTCGTACTAGCGTTGTGGAATACACAGGCACTGTCGACTTCGCGCTCAAAGTGGGCAGCTTTTTTATCGTCCTCCGTCACGATGACATCGGTATGACCGCTGCCGTACTTATGAATGTGATTAATTGCTTCGTTGAGGTTTGGTACAACTTCTATAGTGCACTCCAGGGCTCCATATTCAATTTTCATACTCTTCGCAGCCGGGGGGCCGAATGTCAACAGCTCAGACAGCGTTGGTCCTGCATTTATTTTGACCTACAATACAACATCCAAATTCAATGGTTTTCAATTTATTCGCTGTTGTCACTAAACAAAACGTTACAAATTGTTTTTTCAATTTTTGATTTTTTGTTCAACCAGTTTGTTCTGATTCGTTATAACTTGACTATTGTGTACAACTTTTTCCATTTGTAAATATTTTACAGGGTGACTAGGGCAGAGCATAAACGAGGATTTAACGTAGCTATACGGAGATATACCGGAGATGTAATGTAGATGTATAAGAGATGTAACGAAAATGTTACTGAGACGTAACAAGCATTTTCGTCTACGTTAATATTTTCTATTTATTCGTAAAAAATAACGCGACTTTTAAGAACAAAATGTATTTATGTTTTATCCTCATCCCTTTTGCTTGTAAACGTTAAATATAATTAAATCACCGTACCGTCATACAAATTAGAATTTAATTAACAATAAAATGTCTGTTTATACTTTGATGTAGTTTGGTCGTATGGTAATATAATTAAATTTTCAGTGACTTATCGAGGTATTTTCATTTGTATTACTTTCTTAATACTTAGACATTATTTAGAAAAAGGAAAAAAAAACTGAAACTTTATTTTTCAGGAAAAATTGTTAATTTTTCTGGAGGTAGTCCTTTCATGATGATAAGAGATTAATTTTGAGAATAATGTTCAAGTTATATCAAATAAAACAATAGAAAAAAAAGTTGATTTGATAACTCGCTGATGAGTGTACTGAAAAGAGAACACAGTTTTTGCTCAGCTCTCAAGTAAACGTTGCCAAACTGAAAAAGACGAGCACATGAAACGAAAGCAAGTTGATCAAAAAACAATTTTCAAACGTCAATTTTTTCGTTATAAACTGTCACAAACTACCGTCACTAAAGTATGAAATTTGTAACAAAACATTATCAGTAAAAAAATGTTAACACCATGTAAAACTGCTTGACTATCAGTAGATTTTAACTCACAAAAGAAAATATTGTAAAAGAAAAATCTTATAAAAGCAAAAGCAGTTGATACTTATTCTAAAGCTGATTTCATCTTTTTTGCTCGATGTAGTAAAACTTAATATAATAATAAATTCGTTTAGAAAATTCTGTTCTGTTGTTTGTTTGAAATTCTTCATTTTGTCAATTACTAAATTAAATATTTCAGCTTATTAGAGATATATTCAAGAAGCTATAGACGCGATCGTATTAATAGAGTTAATATTAAAAGTTACAAAAACACCTGGCTTTATTGTGAAATTATTG